>JAPZDX010000004.1:21933298-21944671 GCA_029783625.1 Naso annulatus | reverse complement strand
TTGATTGTACATTTCTATATATGCTACATCTGACTTAAAGGATAAGTACAAAGTGCCATGTTAAATAGATCAGGTGCTCAGGTCATGTGACACCAAAGTGAAAAAAATCTAAAGAAATAAATGTTCACTTTCACCTTAATATTTATATGTACACATATATAAATGTGTACGTGTAAATATTGAGGTGAAGGTGAATATTTATTCATTTATTTATAGTTTTTGCAGTTCGATGTCACATGACCCTAAAGATGACTCAAAAGAAAGACGTTTGCAAGCAAGTGTCATCAAAGTTGCTGATTTAGACCTCTTGTCAGGTTGAATTTGGAAGGAGTGCAGACAGTCACATGTCACCAGTAGAGTGTGAGCTGTCTAGTTGTCTTGCTGAAGAGTGAAGGAGACGTCAATCAAACTGAGTTTACACACACATATGTCCTGAGAACAGTCTCATCAGGCAGCTTAATTGAAAACACCTGTGTGGGAGGCCTGTGGGTGATTGAAGGCTTTCTTTCCCAAGAAGCACCTCCTTTAAATCAATCCTCCCCATGCATGAACGAGACCACAATGACTGTCACTTTGTCTCTCAGTGAACTAGTTCAAACGTCCTTTGACTCAAAGTTGTTGGTGTTTTTGTTCTTGAGCAGAAAAAGAGGAAAAAAATCACCTCTTAACACCAACTACTTAAACAAAATGTTTGTGAATATTAAATGTAACACTGGAGCACTCTAATAAATAAACAGATGTTTTGTTTGTTTGTTTTTTACCTGCACTTTCAGTCTTTAAGTGAAGCATCACTTTGATGGATGTACATCTGCCTCTCTTGCAGTAATATTCGATTAAGGTATAAAATACTTGAGGACTTCTTCCAGACTGTAGCAGAAACCACACAGGTCAGACCTCCACTGCCACCTACTGGTCATAGTGAGACAAGCAGTTTGTCTCCTTTCAGGCATCACATGGTAGGTATTTTATACAACAAACCTCACAAATACAAATAACTGCGATAACATCAGATTGATTGACTGATTTGACCATAAAAAGTGGAGCAGAAATAATTCAGCAAAATGGAAACTATTTTCATAGACCCAAAGTAAACAAAACAAAACACATCTTTCTCTCTGCCTACATACACAACCCTACCTAACCTCCTAACCAGACGAATAGAGGAACTGAAAGAGCTTAAACAGCTTTTTAATGGGTGAACCTCTCCTTTCTGTACTCTGGGATCTACATGTTGTTAGAAACCAGATTTCAACTCGTCTGGTTACTTTGTCGTCCTGTAATCTCATGCCTCACCTTCATATAACTGATTTTTCTCTCTGATTGCACATAATTACCTTTGCACACTAAAACCAGCTGTACTGATAATCTGGCATTTACTCCAGAGAGAAATAACTGGTCAGATTTTATGGATTTATCTTTTAATAGAGCTCCAAATTCTCTTCAGCACTTAAAGGACACTAGTTTGGTTTGATTTAATATTAATGAATAAATCAATTTTTACTTAATGATTACTGTTGATTTTTACCCTCTTGATATATCGTGGTCTGCTGAATTTTAATATTCATTTTCAGAGCTTGTAAAGGTGTTAAGTGGTCTTCTAGCACCACCTGGTGATTAATCTTCATGCTGCTTTAGATGCACCAAAGTTAACTCTCTTCCCCTGTTAAAATCCGTTTACTTTTTTTTTTTTTTTTGCGTAAAAGCAGAGCTTTTAAATCTGGTCCAAGTCTGATCTTCATGACGTCAAGGTGTGTGGCAATGCAAGGTCCAACAGTCACGCTTCCATATTTTCTTTTTCTCCAGCATTTTATTTTATTTCTCTTCATCTCAGTCAAAATTGTAAGGGTTTGTTAGTTCTCAAATAGAAAAGGAATGAGGCTGTAAAGTACAACAAGTGAGTCAGAAATGCTGTCTTTATATTTTATTGTGATGGGGAGTCATAAAAATGGAGCAAAACTAACATAAAAACGATACAAAAAGACAGTGGATTTACAAAGGGTGCGGACAGAACGAACGATATGCAGCCTTCAACAGTACAATGGAACAAGTTGGCACAGAACAGAAAACGGGGCGTCGGGACGATTTTTTAAATTTGGCTTCGAAATAAAAAGGGAGGAGCAACAGCTTCATAACAAGATCCTTCATTAAAACGGCGACGACTCATGCTTCAAAAATCACAGAGTTTTAGAATTCAGTAGCTTCATAACGACGCGGATGCACATGTAACAGTTTCTATTTCTCACTTCATTCCGGTCTTTTTTTCTTCTTTTAGCTTAAAACAGAAATCATGTTTACAGAATACATGTTTTGTCTTTTTATGTTTTTTTTTTTTAATGTTTTTTGTTAAAACAAACTTCAGCTCCCAGAACCACATTTTGGGGTTTTCTGTTTGTCTTGAGATTATTTTTCATACTAAAATATATTATTGTATCAATTCAAACTACAGTAATGTACACTACAATGTGTAATAAATAACCATAAAAGAAAATATAAAAATAAGACACATAAATATAAAAAAGTCTTCTAAAAACTAAACAGGTACATTTTTTTTTTAATCTGTGAAAAGGGTTCTAATACTGCCATTGTTGAAAAAACATACAGAGGACACAAAAAATACAAATCAAAACAGACTAATACTACAAACACTGTTCGGTAAAACCAACTGAAAACTCTCCGACAGAGACCACATTCACTAACGTTTGTTACCTGAAGTGCGGGACAGCTTGCCACAGTTTTTTCTTTTAGTCCAAAAAACAAGTGCACAAGTCTGAATAACTTCTCATTTTACTGTAAAATCCTTCAGTTTCCATTTAACTTGACTGATCTTGATTTTCTGTCTGATGAATCTAAGTTTGAGTTTTGAATATTTCTATCTGCCTTAACAGGACATTTTCTGTTTTTAGAAATTATGTAAAAACTTGTAATACTTTGACTTGTGACAAAGTCAACAACATAATGACTCACATTTTTAAACCCTGAGCGTCGGTGGGAACAGGGCTGCACAATAAATCGAAATTACAAGATGGACCTCTGCTGCAGCTGCGTTAAAACACATTTTAATTCAAATATTGTGCTGCTGCAGAGCCGTCCTGACCTTATACACCACTCTCAACAGACTTAAGAGAACATTTTTGTTTTGGTACAGATTCCTGCAAAAATCACACTGTAATCTTTTTTAATATGCTTTTCAATGAAAACTAGAATAATTCTGCAAGAATTCTCATTACTCATAATATCACAAATCGTATCCAAATTGCAATTTCAGTCCAAATAATCTCAAGTCTGAGGCATTTTTATCCACGTGAGCTCAGTTTGGACTGAATTTCCTCAAAAAATTACATGTTTAAGATCTCTGAAGAGCTGTAACAATTAATCAGTCGATTAGTTTGTTGATAAACAACTAATATCAGATTAAAGTTGCATTAGGTAACTTCTGCTAATGAGCTAGCAAGCTAACGTTAGTTGTAGCATGAGACTCGTTGGGAAGCAAAACGGCTGCAGCTGTTTGAGCCGGCTCACGCTTTATTTTGTTTGTTGTCGCTGTCTCTTTCAAGTCCAGTTTGATCTGAGATGAAACGGCTGCAGGGAAAGCTGCAGTGGAGTAAACTGGTTCGTCTCAGCTCGAGCTCGAGGCAACTGACGGTGTGACGTGCAGAGGCGAGTCAGGGCACGGTGAGCGATGACAAAGTTGATCCAAGAAAGTTGTCTAGTTTCATTTAAAATCGCCATTTTTAAGCAAAACTTCCAAATTCTGTTTTCCTATTAGATGATTTGCTGCTTTCTGTTTAATTAACTTAAATATATTTAGGTTACAGATTTCTCTTCAGGCATCTGAGTGCCATCTTGGGCTCCAATACTTGATAACATTTTATAGACTAAGCAATTAATGGATCTATCGATCAAAAAAAAAAAAAGCCCATTTGAAGCTGTAATACTGTTTTTTCTGAAAGTGTCTAAAATCTTCAAATTTCACAGCAAGTCTTTCATTACTGTGACAAATTTGCTGTTCTGTGCAAGTCGACAAACATTAGTCAATATGGGTCTCGTGAGTAAGTAACAGAGGGACATAATACTGGCTACATGTGTGACAAAGAAAGGATAACACTGTTCAATGGCACTTTTAACAGCACACAGGTCTTGCATAAGGCTGGAGGCATCGGGGTGGAGCAGGAAACAGCCCTGCTCCTTCACGTACAGTATGACTTCATTATATTTGAGCTAATAACACTTAAAAACACTAACTCGGAACTAAAGTCGACCAAAATAAGGAGAAGCTTGGTAAGAACGGGCGCGTGTGTTTTGGAGCCACAGCTGAAGCAGGCAGGGTGGAGTCTGATGAAGCGTCGCCACTTCCTCCTGCTATACAAGAATTGAGCATCCACCCGTGCAGGCTACACCGGGTTGCAAAACAAAGGCGTCTCATGCTGGCTTTGAGGTTGTGACTCTACCTTCCCTGATAGGACAAATTTGGTTATGGCGTTCAGAAGCCACGTTCTCGTCCCGGACTCCCCATCCCGCCCACCCTCCCCAAGAATACTTTGTTTTCCTTAAGGCTAACAGTCAAACTGAAAACAAAAGTAATGCTAGCTAGCAAAGACTAACACTAACACAGACAACATCTCGCTAGCTAGTGTACGTACATAACACTGAAGGGCATACAATGCATGAGGCATGTATCCATAGGTAAACCAGGAATACTGTAGTGCAGAGGTTTTTGTTCGTAGAACTCAATAAAATACTGATTTAGGAAACTTCATTGGCAATAAAAAGGTTTAGAAATCTTTCTCATCTTTACAGGTTAAAATGTTTTTAAACAAGGACAAAGATAAGATTAGTAACACTGACCAAATGAAAAAAAAGAAACAATAAAACAACCTGGGATGTCTCAGTAACAAGTCTAACAAGTTGATGGGTGAGTTCTGCTTTAAAATCTGTATTTCTATAAACAATTTTTAACACTGATATTTCATTTCCACAAGAGAAAAAAGTCACTGTTTTGTTTTTGTTTTTTCTTTTTTCAAGTTCAGGCACACCTGGGTTTTTGTACACAGTAGTGGACCGTTGAGATCAGGCAACCGCCGTGACTTTTTTTTTTTTTTGACTATTCTGCGGTTTTGTCTTAATTGACACGACTTGAATGACCAACACACTGGAACTGTCCCGGAGATATTCCTTCATTTATTTGGCGTCTGTCGTCACTTCCTCTGTGGGGTCAGAGCTGGTCATCACTTCCTCTGTGGGTTCAGAGCTGGTCACAACTTCCTCTGTGGGTTCGGAGCTTGTCATGACTTCTTCTGTGGGTTCGGAGCTTGTCGTGACTTCTTCTGTGGGTTCGGAGCTTGTCACAACTTCTTCTGTGGGTTCGGAGCTTGTCATGACTTCTTCTGTGGGTTTGGTGCTTGTCACGTCTTCCTCTGTGGGTTTGGTGTTGTCTGACCCCTCCCTGATGTCCGTATCTGCTTCACAGTCAGCCATTTCCTCCATATCTGCACTTGCCGATTCCTCCTTTTCATGAGCTGCTTCCTCCATCTCTTCATCCTCTACCTGATCGCCTCCCAACTCGACTTCCACCACGTCAAAAACGTTCTCGACTTCCTTCTCTCTTTCCACCTCTTCCTCACCCATCGTCTCTTCCTCTGCCATTTCCTCTCTGTCCTCGTCGTCGTCATCAAAGTTACCCTCATAGATCTCACACTCGCCATCGTCCACCTGCACAACCCGGATGTCGTCCATACAAATGGCCTCGTCGTCCTCGTCCTCCTCTTCATCGCTCTCCCTCTCGTCTGAGTCCAGTTGGGAGGGCGGCGTCGTGGTCCGACTGTCAGACTGCATACCGGCGCTGGGGCTGCCGAGCTCAGACTGGGCCCGTCGTGTCCCTGAGCCGGAGCCGGGGCCAGAGTTTGTCCCTTCCTTCTTGCAGTAGGAGTAGCGGTGGTTCATGTGCTGAGAGTACGAGCCGGAGTGAGAGAAACGCTTCCCGCACTTATCGCACTGGTAGGGTTTCTCGCCGGAGTGCAGCCTCGAGTGTTCGATCAGGTGGTGTTTGTGTTTGAAGGCCTTCTTGCAGACGTTGCACTCGTGTGGCCGTTTTCCTGCAATCAAAGGAGGAAGAGTCACACAAGGGAAAACAAACGAAACAGCACTTGAACAGTCAGATTATCGTCTCACAGTCAAACCTTTCTCCTCAGCACTGTGCCAGCTGATGAAAAATCAGAATGCACACATGATCGTTCTGCTATGGGGGAAAAAACACTCCAATTTTTAAAAATATTTCTTTAAACTAATCACAACCATCTGACGCAGCACTACACCCTGGATGCAACAGATTTAAGGGAATCTGAAAATGTTAACACAAAGATGGCTCAAGGGGAGGAAAATGCTGAATGAAACACACAGAAAAAGAAAAAGGCCACGTGTAGATGAGAGCAGCCCTACTGAAAATGGAAAAGTCTTTTCTTAGCGACCTTAAAAAAAAATCCGAGTTTACATGGAGAACCAAAAGTGCTGTAGTATGCATGCCAGGCCGGTAGGTGGCGGTGTAACTTTGTAATGACATACCACGGGAGCTGCTGAAGTTGTTTACTTCCTGTTGCTGCTAAGCCCTAANNNGTGCAGTGTTAAATCAGAGTTTGGTAGTGGCTATTGTAGAATGCACTGACTTGCGCTAGCATTAGCATTAGCCTCGTCACCACTGTCACAGGCTTTTTGTTTTGCCAGTTTACGCAGCTGGAAAGGTTGCATTTTCAAAAGATCGCACTCTGGAAGCCGGTTTCAGAAGTTTGTGGTTATAGGAGTGCCAGCACGCTGTCGTCGTGCAAAAGGAAGGCCGAACCGCAACAAAAGTTTACCATTTCGTTTAAAAACGTATGAACTGCCCAAAAAAGTTAAACCTACAGTCTACATCCAGTGAGTCAGTCTAGTCAAATTTAAGTAGAGGAAAACATACAATTAATATTTTCAGAGGACAAGGGCAAATTAATAAAATGGAACATAAACAGCCTTTGCAGCATTGCTTTTAAAAGTTTAAAGGCCCTCTGAGAACTTTTCATTATGTGCTGATTGTAGCGCCATGTGTGGACAAAAGCACTACTGCTTCCTGTCGTAAAGATCTTGTCTAGCGTGAGCATTTGTTTCAGAAGAGAGTAAAAGAAATACGACATTACTTGCACAGTACCAGTTCAGCTGTGAGCACAAAACACTGAAATTATCTAAAGAAAAACATCCTCCTGCTTCCAACCATAGATAGTAAAAAAGACAACAGCAGATTGATCATGTTTGTAAACAACAAACTGTCTCTTCCAGTCTGTGTGCCGTAAAGCGTTTCGTAGCATTTTTGCAGAATGAGCAGATCAGGCAAAGGCACTACAGAGGACAGGACAGTAACCTCCAGTCTCCTCATCGATGGTCTCATTCGCTGATGTAGGTAAGATGTGAGGCATCAGTATTAGATTGAGACTGATTCATAAACAGTTAAAAGTTCTTGTAGGGACTTTAAAAAATGTCCGTAAGTATTCTCAACAAAATAAAGTAACACATATGTCAGTGCCTGTGAATTGTGTCTATGGTTTGTTGAAAGGTGGATGATGTCATGACTCAACCATCACACACCTGTGCACAGTAGTGCAGCGAACAGCTAACTGCTAACAGATTTTAATAAAACCACGCTCCAGCTTGAGCTTCGGGGAAATACTCCACTTAATTCACCTCAGGAGTCTCATCCCCATGAATACTGATGTCAACTCTTTGTGAGCTGGTACACGAACAGGCCAGCTGTCCCATAAAAGTTACAATCTCAATAACATTTAATGAGAGATGAGGTCACATTTAAAAACACAGGTCTGAAAACTGGAACTACCTTTGGGCAACTCAGGGCAAAAAGTGCAATGAAACAAACAAGTTACTGCTTTGGTGTTAATTCAGTGCATTAAGCTTTAAGACAACGTGCTCCTCCACCTGAGAAAACTTTAATGTCACACCTGTGTGTTCATATTTGTGCCTGAGCAGGGAGCTGCCCTTCTGGAAGACTTTGGAGCAGAGATCACAGGGGTAGACGCCATTTTCCAGCCGTCGCTTTTTCATCAGTGAGGTCGAATCGGAGTCGTTTTGATCCTCCACTGTGGAGACGCCGTCAGAGCTGCTGTCCGGCCTCTTATCCTGCTGAGAAATGAAAGAAGATGACACTTATTACTGTGGTAGAATTATTTAGTGAGGAAAAAAGAGTTTAGTGTTCACTCTGAATCCTCAGATAGCCTGAGAGGCCTGAATGGTGACTAAGGCTGTCACTTTCAAAAAAACAAAAAACAAAAAAAACTTAAGTCAAGCAAATTTAAAATGACTCGTAATCATTCAGATAAATTTGAACCCCCCCCCTCACGTTCCATTTGTTTCCCTGTTGCACTGCAATTGTTCTCTTTCTGGACTAATACAGGAATATTTCATTTTATTGTGAAAGGGGAGGGCACTAACACTACAGCCCTCCTAATGTAAACAACCAAAGTTGAGTTAACTACATTGATGTCGTCATTCCAATACTTGTGTCGGTACTTTGTGAAATAAATGTGTAGGAGGAACAGAGTTCAGTCATGTGACATTTGGTAGAATAATATTTATGGCTGTCTCTAACCATCAGAACTTGTAAAAATGGTCCATAAGAAGTTCTGCTAGAGTGCAGCTCTTCACAAAAGAAATATTTATCAGATATGTTTGACACAACCAACCTTATGGCCGTTGAGGACGACAGTCTTTGCTCCAGTGGCGTTGCCGGTCGTCGTGGCATACGTGTAGGTGAGCTGGGGGATGAGGATGCGCTTCGTTGTGGTGTTGATGGCGCGGAGACAGCCCACCGTGCCCTGACTGGCGATGGCCACTAACGTGGGCAGCTGTGCGGCAGTGACGATGTTGACGGGTCGTCCCGTCTGAGGCGTGGTGACGTAAATGGTCCGACCCCCCAGCTGCTCCTTCCTCAGGCAGGTCAGGTTCAGCGGCTGCTCCTGCTGCTTGGCGGGAGGTGTGGTTGTTTTTGTTTCCAACGCTGCTGCCATATGTTTAGGGAGGGAGAGATCGAGTGGCTCTGCCTGAGAGTCTGGGTCGTCTGGGTCCTCTGGCTCCCTCTTAACGATGACGAGGTCCCCGGCGTCGAGGCTTAGTGGTGAAGCGGCAGGCGGAGAAGCGCTGCCTGATTCTAACGAGGCTTTGTTTGATGAATCTTGGGTTGCGTCGTCCTCTGCCTCTCCATTCTGACTCGAGGCATCCTTCGCACTCAAATTTGACGTTTCAGTCTTTTTCGACACTGCTCTGGCATTGCTGCAGTTTTTACCCACATTTTTCCCAGAGTTCATCTTGGCAAACCACTTTCTGATCACATCTACGGGAATACTGACAGACTCTGAGATCTTTGTCAGCTCCTCCTCGCTGGGGTTGGCATTGGAGGCAAAGTAGGTTTTGAGGAGTGAGAGGAGGTCGTCCACAGGAGGCTCCTCCAGCGTCACTCCTGCCTCGCTCAGCAGAGCGGCGAACGACGGGTCCAAAGCTGCAGAATCGACGGCCTCCCCGTTGGCTGCTTTGCGGTGCTGGAGGAGGTGCAGCGCCTCCAGGTTGTCTGGACAGTCGTCGCATAGTAAACACGTACTGCTGCTGTTGGCTTTTGGCATCTGAGCTGTTTGGGCATCTGAAGTCTTAACAGTCTGCATTTCTGTCTGTGTGACGGCCTCCTTCTCCATGACGGGCACTGATTCTGGCTCTGTCTTTACGATGGAGAGGTCAGCCACCTCTGGGGTCGAGGGTTTATCTGTTCTGCTGGGGGTGGGGGCTGCTGCAGTGGTGACAGAGGGAGAGGGATTGTTTTTGGCAACGACTGGTGCAGGCTGGGTAGTGGCAGTGGTGGCGGCTGCAGGGCTGATGCTATAGTTGATGATTATCTTTGTGGTGCCGTCGTGATCCACAAAGGCCGGCAGACTGATGATCTGCTGCTGGGGCTGCTGGACTACGATTCCCTGCTTCCCCTGCGTTACCACCCCGTTAGCTGTTCCCAGCACCTGCCTGAGAACATTTCCATCCATCGCCACTTTGAGCACATTCTGCAAGTCATTCAGATTGATGCTGATGGGTGACATCAGGCCGACCGTCGGTACGACCATAGCGACACCCTGAGGAAGGGTTGCAGCTGGAACCACAGCTGGCTGTGCCGTCCCTCCGTTCACCACTCCGTTGGTACCAGTTGAGGTTGCCGGTGCGGCCATCACCGTCTTGCAATCATATTCCACAGGTTCGGATTTTATCTGTGTGACAGGGAGCTGCTCCTGGAGGGGTTTGCTTTCGGCTTTCTCTTTAAGAATCACACGGGCCGGAGCAATTACAACGGGTGCAGTCTGGGTGGTGGGTCGAGGGGGTTTTATCGACGTTACAGGGACGCCGTTTGGAGGTGCTGCACCCACACACTTCTTACTGCTGATGTGGGAGCTGTAGGAGCCTGAGTGGGAGAATCGCTTCTTGCAGTTTGAGCATTCATACGGTTTCTCACCTGAGAGGAGGAACACAGAGAAATCACACATATTTAATAAGGTTGATTTTAAAGAAGCAACTTCAGAAATATTTTCTTGCATGCAACTTCATCTTTGTGCAGTTCAAGATCACTAAGTGCTGAGATACGCAGCTCTACTGACAACTGATGTGTTTGTAACAAAAAGGTGAAGCAAAGTATAGAAAGACGTCTGGTCAGGTTTGCAGTTTGTTTGAACCATCTCTGATAGCAATCAATACATGTTCAGTTTTGTCTGCATTTATTGAGGAAAACAATTTGTGAGGAATTTTGGAAGCTTGAATCACTTATACACACAATGCAATCCTTGCAAAGATAAAATATACCGCTCTTGGGCCGTTAGCTCGATGCTAACATCTAATAGGAATTACCATTATCGCGCTAACCAAAATTAGCATCGCGTGCGCAATTACATTAACAACAATTTCATTTCACATGCTAAACATAAAATGACTTATTTGCTTACTTGTTTGTTTGTTTACTTACATGCATAAACTTTTAACACCCCGTGAGAGCCACGGTGGAAACGAACTAATAGCTGCTGACCTCTCATTACAAACTGGACTAACACCGCCGCTGCACAGCATGCAGAGCTTGATTACCAACACGATGACCAACTACAGCAAGCTCAAAGGGTCAAAATGCAAAATCAAGTTGGGTGGAGACAGTGCCTGCAGGGTGGGCAGCACATGAACAGTACATATTTTCTGTTTTATTCATTGCTCTCATAGCTCTGATCTAAAGAACAGGAACAGCTAAATGTAGCACTTTACATTAAAATGCAAATATTTTTATTCATGTGTTTCACATTTTAGCGACTATTTTTATATGCAGTC
>JAPZDX010000004.1:21848166-21859106 GCA_029783625.1 Naso annulatus | reverse complement strand
AAGGCGGCACAGTACTGGTGTAACCTCGCTAGCAGGACATTTTACATGTTTGCACATTAATGTAGAGTCATTCATCATTTGCAATTTTTGCAGATTTTAAACAAGAACCAGTCAAACCTCCAGCTGCATGAAGCCTATCTGTAAGAGCTGTTTTAGGTTTCTAATTTGCAAAGATGACTTTAAGGTTAGGGTTACTCTGCCACCTATTGGTTTGTCATGCTCATAACAGAGCTTTAATTGTTTTTTTAGCATTTTCATTTTGAAAGATGGGTATGATTTGCATAGACAGCACATTTTTCAGAACAAGGAAGAGAAAAAAAACAATGTTTTTAAAGGTATAGTCAGCAGCATTTTCCTAAAAAACTAAACATAGACATACAAAATTAATCCAGCTCAATCATCACTTGTAGGTCCCTGTGTGGTGGTGACTGTGTCTGCAGAGCCCCATCCTCTGCCTATATTTTGATATTCTGGTTTTATTTGGATGTTTGTGGGTGGAGAAGTGAGTGTGTTTCCTCCAACCAAAGATGGTGTGCAGGTGAGTTTGGGAGTGGATAAAAGATGGCAACCGGGCGCTAATCAGACCAGAGTAAACCACGCATGTGGATGTAGCCGCATAGAAAAGGAAATATAGCTCTGTGAGGCGAAGTGGCAAATGGCAATAAAGCTCGTTCCAGAACAAGAGTGAGTCTCAGTTTGGCTTTTGCTGGCATTCAAGCACTGAGGGAGAGGCTGGGGATGAAGAGCAACAAGGAGTTGGCCTGCTTTCTGTTGGACAGGTAAGTGCCTAACACTGGCGGCTAGCTTAAGCTAGCTTAAAAATGATCAACTTTTCTATTAAAACAAATATAATATTTCTACACAGCTTCCTGTGTAGGTACAAACAGTATAAGTACACGCTAGAGTGCCTCTGGTGGCATTGAGCCCGGAGGAGGTGCCCAATTTGAATGTTGTGTTTACAAGCCGCAACGAACAAATGCTACCGACTCCACCTTTAAAAATATTGTTTACATGTGGGCGAGGCATAAAACATGCAGGGCAGGAAGTCCCCACGGTGTTTAATCTACATCCGACATCGATGGCTTCACACTTGCTCTTATCACCAAAGCTCCATGTAAGGGCAGATTTCAAAATTTTCTCAAAAATCATTGTTCAAGATGAAATTTGTGTACTTCATCTGGAAAATATTGGCATTTCTGTAATTTATCTATGAGCATTGGTTGCTATTGGTTTAAAGATGTCAAATTTCCCACTGACTTCAATTGTTTACATTAACAAGAAGGCAGAATTTTAGGGAAGAAGAAGAACAGTGTTTTTAAAGCTGCATACTAATGTACTACTCATACTAAGAATGAGGTCAAATTGAGTGTGTAGTGCAGTTCAGCAGCCTAGTATGTAATTTCTAACAGGCAACACTAGCTTACTGCACAAACTCAAAAGCCCCAAAATGCATTGCGTCTAAGGGCCAGGAAATTGCAGACAATAGACTGAAAAAAAAAAAAAAGTTTTTATTTGTCAGAAAATACTTCTGGAAATCATTTAGTGGACCAGGAAATGATTTGTTATGACCAATTTTTATTTAACGGCAGAGGACAGGTGACTTAATGATAGTCATGTGCTTCCCGTCACCTGACTTTCTGTGTATACTTAAATATGAACAGTCTGCTGTAAATGGCATACTTAACGGTTGCAGTACATAGCATGTACATACTGAGTATGTAGTAGGCAGCACATTAGGGTTAGTGTTGGAATGTCCGCCTCTCTCCTGCTCATAATTACAGAGAGAAAAATGGCGGTTCGCTTTGACATTACCTTCACCTCAATAAAGACAGAGCTGGTCTCTGCTATCAGCTATACCTGTTATCTTTTGATAGGTGCCTGTAAATTCACATAAACTCATTCAAAACACTGAACTACAAACCACTGAGCACTATTCATCATCACAGAGCCGACACCACCACCCCACCCCGCCTCCCCCCCGTCATCATCCTCAGATCAGCAGAAACCATCTACTCTCCACTCCTCACTGTTTTGACACTAATTGCACTTTGTCGAGATCAAACCGCCTCGCAGTGTTTCCTCTGCTCGCTCTAAAATCCACCCTGACACTTGACAGTCACAGAAAGGGGCTTTATATCCCTCATCAGACAGGTATCTAGTACGATGTGATAAAAGCCAAATTTAATATTCAAACTTCTTTTTTTACCAACCTGTCATCCTCAACCTCCTCTGCTCTCCTCAACTTCAGCATCGCACTTTAATCTGCCAGGTCTTTATTCAAAGTAGGAAACACTGGAAAGACACTGTCGACTCTGTTTGATGTACTTTTACTTCTGTGGTGTGTCGTGGATGATTACTGATGAAGATTCCCTCTAAAAAAAAAAAAAAAACAGTCTGGAAAACTAGAATTAAAATAAAGCAGAGTATAAAACATGTCAATCATAAATATCTGATGCTTTTCATCATTTAAGAAAACTTGAGATTTTTTTCTTTCTTTCTTTGTATCAATGTTTCAAACAGTGTGAAAGAAGCAACGTCTTTTTTTTCTCATTTGAAAGAAAATCTCACCTGGCTGATTTTCCTCCGTCTCCCTTCCCATCCTCTGCAGCCATGTTTCTGTTCCTTCACAGCTGACCTAAACTTTTTCCACAAGCTGTGACTGGTTTTCCCCTCCTTCCTCATCATCAACAGCCTCCAATTGCCTGGACGTCCCAACTCACCCACTCACCTGCTATCATTGCATCATCAACCACTCATCATATATACTAGGGTGCAGTCGAATGGTCAAAAAATGGCGTCCTTTGTGTTTAACTAAACACGTTTCCTCGGCCATGATGGACGATGTCACAAGGTCAAGGAAAGATGTGAAGGAAAATTTAAAAGACCACTGCAGTAAGGGGGATACAGCACCCCATAATACCAGGCATAAATGGGTGACATGTTCATTTTTTTCTGTTTTCATCCTGTAAATGCTGCAAGGAATTGTGGGACAGCATCGCTTCCTGTCCTTTCATGAAGACTGATCCAGTTTATGCTAAGAGAAGATAAGATATGAAGCACTTCTCCTCAGTGTTCAGACAGTTTGAACAGCTCTTATCGTGGCTGTCATTTTGATACTTCCAGGTCATTTCCATCCATCCTTTTGGAACTCTCTTAAGCAAAAAAAGACCACATTTGACCATAACCTCGGTTTATTTATTTGCCAGATTGTTAAGTATTGTTTCCATGTGCTTCATGCCCTTCTGGCCTCTTTACATAAATTCTGTTTATCTGTAATCCTGAGTCCTGTGTCTGGAACATGTTTCTGCCTGCCTGGCTTGCACATTTGACCTTTTGCCTGTTTATTGGACTTTGGATTCCTGCGTGAGCCTTCTTCGATTTATTAAAGGTTTTTGGTCTTCCTCTGTATTTGACCCTTGCCTTCCTTGATTACTCCATAAGCCAGTGTACCTGAGTTTATACTATCAATGAAATGCAAAAGATTTGCCTCAGTTGTTTGCTTTTGCCTCTGTTTTCTGTATTCCTGTTACTCTACTTAAAAGTAAAATCCACCACTTCTCATGTGGAGGTCCAATCAATGCTGACGGTAACTGTACTCAGTTGAAGCAATAAATTCCTCAGTTTGTGCTGTACTGACAGTAAAAGCTGAGTTTTCTGAGTTGTCCTGCTCACACAGCCGGTCTTGCAGTGCCTACATGTACCAAGATGCATTGCATCACAAAACAAACAAACAAAAAAAACCCAGTACTTCCCAGGTCTCCTAGGTTGTTATCTGTTGCATCTGAACATTTCTTTTATTTAATATTGCGTAGTTTTCAATAACAAGGGTTTTTTTGGACCACCAGAGCCAGAAAATCCTCTCCAAACAAAGATGGCGCTGACTCGCCTGGAGTGACAGTGATGAACCAGTGATGTCACTGGTTCCAGGAAGAACAAGAGATTTTGACGATGCGTCCCAGAGACACAGAGAACATTGAAAAAAAATGTGTTGCTGGGTTTCACATTATATCCCTAATTCGGTTAGATATAGATAAGGTTGAAAGTTGGCAGAGTTGCCCCATTAACAAATTTAACAGATTATCTTCAATATTATTAGTGTCTTATTTTTTATTTCTAAGAGGTAATTAAAGAGGCTTATTTTTATTAAATTGAAATGTTTCAATAATCCTAGTATTTTTCTATTTTTTGTTTGAGAATTTCCTATAACAGATGTCAGATGAGATACCTGAGGACTGAACATTTCTGTGATTTACACATAAATTCTTGTGCTCGTGTCATGTGATGTTTAGCGTTATGTTTGTGTAACTTCCTTTTAGTTTAAATGTCAGAGAGAAAACAGACTTAGTTCATCTGTTTTGTCAGATTCTGATGACAAATACAGTCAAATTTAAAGAATTGGAATTTGTATTAATGTCGAATTTAAAATGCATGAATCCAGTGAAAAGTCACAGTACTTTAAGATATGTCAAACTAAACACACTACACACAAAAATGGTTGAGAAAGCCCCCATGTAAGGGCAAGTTGTCTTAGAAATCAGAGCCATACACACACTAACATCTCTCTTTCTTTCTGTCTCTCTTGGTTTTGTCTCATAAAAACACCCAGCAGCTCTTCTCCAGCTGCAGTTTTGACCCACATGTAAACAACACTGCAAGTACAACCACTTAAACAGATAATTGACCCACAACAAGTCCGGTCAGTCATCTCTGTGCCTGCAGGAAGTCTCCTGCCTGCCCCTCTCCGTCTACCTTGCCAGGAGCGCTGTAACACCTAGAACAGGGGAAGTGCATAAAAGATTAAATTATGAATGGAGATCCAGCCAGGCAGAAGGAAATGGTTGTGATAATAGCATGGCAGCATATTTAATTTGCAGATAATTGCACTTCGGGGGCTTTTAAGGGGCTCGTCTCACACTGGCATTTTTAATGAAATGGGCAAATCATGGCTGTTGTCACCTTACAGGATTGAAAAAGATCAACAATGTGAAGGAAAAGTGACTGAGTGAATTATGTCAGTCATTTTAATCATTCAGGTTGTCATCTGGAAATTGAAGCCAGGTCTATGCTCTGACACTGACACATGAGAGAACTCTGTCTTCAGCAGGATGAGCCGTTTGTTATTTTCATTTGCTAAATGGCATTTTATGGCAAAAAACATTTGAGCTCATGTTATCAGTATATCTGAGGTCACAGATAAAATAGTTTTTCTGAAATGTGCGCCTGTAGAAATCTTTTATCTTTTCACACAAACATAACTTCAGTGTGACAGCCTGTCAAACACTGTCCTACATACTGAGCTGTACATCCTAAAATGCACCTCTTATGTTTTTTGCTATAATTGCCTCAGTGAATGTGTTGTAAGTCTGACACACACACTGAGACGTGGAGGTGAAAGGAAATATTTGTTCATGAAAGTGAATACCAGTGTGTAAATGTGTGCAATGAGGGCAGCAAAAATGTGTTAATTTGAAATTTCAACAGTGCAAAGACTGTGAAAGCTTTCCGCTTGTTTACTGCCCTTAAGCAAGGCACCGCAACTGAACTGCTCAAAGTGCATCTAAAGATGACATCTTGAAAACTCTGTCTTGCATCAGCACAAAAGGGCACAAAAAAAGGATTGTATCTGTGGTTTGTTCATGCAGCCAAATTAGCCTACTGTATTTAACATTGTTTTGACATGATCTGTAGTTGTGGTGTAAAGTAATAATTTGGTCCATTAAGAGAAAAAGAGCTTGAGGAAGTAGGGAGGACATGTAACTGTCATTGTCCTTTTTGAAACTGACATGTTACAAATTTTTCTCAGCACTTGCATCTCAAGTCTGTTTTTTTATTTATTTTTTATTTTTTTAAGCAAGTCCCGACCAGAACACCAGGTCAGAAACAGCTCTAAAAACATGTTTCTTCTTGTTTAAATATTAGAAAAAATGTCACTTCTCCTGCAAATATTGTAGCAGATGTGCTTCAAAAACCCATTCTGTAGAACAAAGAGATAAACATGTTAGACAAATTGTGGAACTGGGAAAAGGAATTTTATTACAGATGATATTTCTTAGCTGAAGCTTGAAATGTTCAATTTCACTCATAGAAACCTCTGTCTTCAAATTTCACATCAATTCCTGAATGTAAATATTTACTACAAACACAAACTTTATTGTGCAACAGTCGGGAGGGAATTGATGCAACAACCAGCATCTGGAGCAAGTCATACACACTTCCAAGGTTCAGACTTCAGTTACATGCATTTCTTTCCCAAAACTGCACGTTCCAAACTTTTTATTCATATGCATCTGTTTTCTGTTAGCGATTTATGTTCATTGGAGACATTCAGTTCCAGTATAGGAAAGAGTGTGATGTTCCTGCAGTTCACGGCAGGGGAAAGTCTGGGATGCGTATAAAACTTAGAACCAGCTTCACATCACGTATCTTCTGATATTTTGAACATTTATGTCACAAGTTTTCCTCAAAGTTAGATCTACATTGATCAAAATTTTATATCAACAATGCATTTACTGGCTATGTGTAACGTGAAAAGTGTCTAACATGGAGAATAACTTACAGATAATTATCATCGGACGCAATAAGTCTCAGATTTGCAGTGTTTCTGCATCTGTTAGCTCATTGTTTTGGCTAAATTTAGTCATTAAAACTTTATTAAACTAGTTCAATAAAAAACGCAATTAAATCATTTTTTTTTAATCTATAAAAAAGTATTTAGAAGAGTTAAGAGGTTATTATTGGGTTTAAAGTAGCTGAGATAATCTGTTGGAGGCTTTTAACAGAATGGAGCCATAGACGTGTCATTTGTAAAGACTGCAGTGACACAAATGAGGCCTGATGCTGTCTGATGTTGCTAACCTACATCAACAGGATACCTTCAGACATCATAGCCTATACTTTGTAATAGAATATATGACCATTGTGCAATTCTAAGAGCCAGTGTGCCATTAAAATAGATAAATATATTATCCCTGCAAGACCTCACTCAGGGGTGAAACCCAACACCTTCTGCATCAGTTGCATCAGACATTTGAAATCTCATCTGCTTCTGAGCTCTTGTTTGCAAGTCAGCTGTTTTGATTCATGTCGACACAGAAATATAACAAAAGGTAACACTTTACCTAAAGCATCCCTCTGAAATGCATTGTGAACACATTAATAACAAGTTTTAATACTGTATAATGCTTTAAAATCATAGTTATAAGCAAGGTTACGGTTAACCAACCATAAACACATATAAAGTGTCAGTGTTCATAATGTTTTAGGATGCATTATAGAGAAAGGCTTAAAAAAAATGGGCTTAATAGCATTCTGTATTGAGGTCAGTATAACCTCCTCCACCTCCTCCTCCTTCTCCTTTTTCTTCTTCTTCTTCTTCTTGTCCTCCTCCTCCTCATTCTTCTTCTTCTTCTTCTTCTATTGCGCGGATGCTGTACTTGCATTTTCAGGCAAATAGCACAAAAGGACAGATGTGACCTCCTGAAGGGGGTTGTTGTGCTTTAGCAAGTCATAAGACAGCATCACAGGCCTTGTGTGTGTATGTATGTGTGTGTGTGTGTGTGTGTGTGTGTGTGTGTGTGTGTACCAGCTGTTTCATTGAGCCATCTGTGGTGTCAGATGTTTGTCAGGAGCTGGAAGCCTCCTTACAGACCTGGTGTGATGAGCACAAGTGCACATTTTCAGCATTATTTTGCACCAATACATGCATATAATGAATTTTACTGAACTCACCTCTGTTGGTACTTTCTTGGCATGAAATCACTGCCACAGCAGATGGTAACATCATGAATTATTATGGAACAATAATTAAAACCACATATTCTGTATTATGTGTCAGTCTTTGTTGTTGCAAATCAAAATAAATGAGACTTTCAGACAGCTCAGTTTAAATGTTACATAATAAAGACATGATGTATACTTCACAAAATAAATGAAACTTTGATGCACATGTAGTGCTACAGGAAAAGTCGAAGAATGATTCTCAAAGAAAGTTTCATGGCAATCCATCCAGTAGCTGCAAAGATGTTCAGCACCAAAACATTAAAAAATGAGTCACATGATGACAACTGGTGTTTTCTGGTTGGGAAATTGTAACCAAAGTCTCTGCTCAAAGATGCTCTCTGGTGTTGGTCGATCTTCCTCTGAACAGCCTCTCTGATGACCTACGAGTCAAAGCGGCGTTCAAAGACAGCTGATGTTGTCCGTTCATTCAGTGCAGCTTCCTCACAGCTGCTGCAGTGATGTCACACATGTGCAGTGCTCCAGTTTCCACTTCCAGACAGGTTGTGTCTGTAGTCTGTAATTTATGATGTTTTTAGCTGAACCGATCGCCATGATTGAACAACGTGTGGAAAAGTAATGTTCCCACCCCTGACTGCCTCAGTGACTGTACAGCAGAAGATTATGTTTTACTGGCAAGTGTGTGGATGTGAAGCAAGGTGACTGTCAGCAAACTGCCAGGATAAACACAGGTTAAAAGAATCAGATGTGTTGCCTCTTGGTTGGACTTTGTCTCATCTTGTGAGAAACGACTCCATTGAGCGAGTTGTTTCCCTTCAGCTGATTGTACAGATGATAGCAGTGAACGCCAGGATGCTGTAAAGAATTACAGAGCTGATGTGTGAGCAGAACAGCAGAGCTGAGAGCCGGTGAGATCCTTCCATGTACCTGTCAGCCTGAAATGATGGCTGACTTCCTGTGGGCTGCAGAAACACTAATAGTCTCCAGCTGGACAGAGAGAAATCTTCCCTCTGTGTGTGTGTATGTGTGTTTGCTTCTAACAGCAGGAAACTTTACACCTACATTAGGTCACATGATGACTTAAACATATGTGAATTTCTGTGTTCACCTGGTGTGGTACTTTCCCAGCTGAAGACTGAGAATGAAACCTGCGGGGACTTCATGGACTCTGCCAGGACGGCTGGGACAGGTAGATGAAAGAGGATTCAGCACCAGCATATCTTATTTTTTTTGGAGATTTGCATCGCAGACATGCTGCCAACATTGTCTGCTAACATCCTGCAGTTCCATGGAGGAATTTCACATGTGCAAATAATGGATGAATGCACTGTATGACAACCAGACGAGACTCAGTGAGATGCATGAAGACAACGTGTTCATGTGGCAGAGGAGGGCTGTAAAAAATGCACAATATAAAGAACTGTTAAAGTGTTTACTTCTCCATTTGCTTTGGTGTCCAAGCAAATATAAACAACAGATAAATAATAAACAAACTAACAGCTACTGTCACTAGCATTTATCAATATTACAGATTTCACAAATGTTTATTTCTTTTTCAGGATATTTGTTTACTGCACAACAAGGAACTTTACAATTTTAATTTTATAAATATCGCCAACAATGTTCCTTTTGTTATTTTGTTTTGTTTGTATCTATCTATCTGCCTGTCTGTCTTTCTTTCTGTCTCTCTGTCTGTCCGCCCTGTCCATCCATCCATCCATCCATTTATCCATTTGCCCACCTACCTAACCACCCAGCTATCTGTTCGTCCGTCCGTCCGCCCACCTGCCTGCCTGTACATTCATTCCATCCATCCATCCATTTAAGAAGAAAAGGTCTAAACACCACTAAATCTAAACTGCCTGTGACTTTTGAAATTTGATGAAGTTGGCTACATCTTTCATTGGAAAAACGACGTTGACAAGAGCATTTTCAATCATTGGACCTTTGATTGCAAGTTGCAGCACGGTGCTAACAATTTGTACCACCGCTTGTAGAGAAGAAAAAAGTTCTAAAAACGCCAAGTCTTTATTGTACTTTTGTGAAGATACATATAAACATCCTAGCTGATATAATGAGGGTGTTATATACATTTTCCAAATCTCAAAACACAGTATACAAAATAGTGAAGAATTTTTTTTTTCACATTTATGCAAATCTAATCCTTTTGTGGGTGGAAAAAAAGGAATGTAAGCGTCTCCAAATGTAAACTAGCTCCCACTGTGACGGAGAGCAAAGAAAATCAAATTTATCAAGGCAAAATGAAATCACAAGGAAATACGCATTTTAATTTCAGTGGGTCTGAATTCTTTTTTTTTTTTGAAGACTTTTACAGGACAGAGAGAGAGAAAAAGATTTAAAGGTAAAACTGAGTGCATGCTGTAACAGTTAAGTGCAGGTTGTTAATTTTATATGAGCTTTTGGTTAATCCACAGTCATCTGCAGTCACAGTGACCTTATCTTAATGGCATCTTAAATTCAAACTTAGAGCAAATTCACTGCACCTAAAAAAAGACAATTATCTCTCTTTCTTATATAACCAATGTCTCTGTCTCATTCTTGCTCAAAAAATTAATAACTGTCCTCATATACTGTAAAAACACGACCGCTCCAGAATTACTAAATTGGCTTTAGTTTAGGGTTAAAACATGCTCAACATGATTATGATTTCTAAAGAATAAAAGCAAAAAAAAAATAAAAATTTTATTCTTCAAAATGTGTCAACAGTCCTGAAATCAATTTTAACTTCATTGTGACAAAAATAAACATTATCAGTATGGCCCAAGATTTTTATTTTTTGTCATTTATTTATTTATTTTTTAATCTTATTTTTGTGAGTCATCAAAATTTCTTTCCACTCAAGCAAGAACTTTCTCTTGTAATCCCTTCATGTATGTTTCATAGCCCAGACATCCACTCAGCCTTATCACGTCTGAAATCACAGCTCGGTTATTTTGATCTGATGGGAAAAACTGCAGCGTCTCTGAGGGGAGGAGGCAAACATTTCCCACAAGATTCTAACATGCGTGCCAGAGTTTCCCCAAGATAAACAACCAAAACATCTAATATCAGTGGGAAACAATTCTGTGTGTGGTGCATTATAAGCATCAACTCCGAGAAGACAGCAGTTCATTAATGAGGTGAAATTACAGCATTTGGTTGGTAGAACCACTTCCTGTACGTTGTGTTGCAAAATAAACTTT
>JAPZDX010000004.1:21817825-21829302 GCA_029783625.1 Naso annulatus | reverse complement strand
ATATGCCTGTAGTGCTGTATAATCATAGTTATAAGCATGGTTATGTGAACCCTAACCCTATAACCACCCATAACACATTATAAGTGTGTTCATAATGTGTTATAATGAATGTGTTATAATGAATCATTTTCAAGTCATTTCATTTTCTCATTCATAAAGCATCATCAGCTCTGGGTTTTCTATTATGAACACTAAGGGCTGCATCACTTGTTCCTGCCAGTGTGTCTACACCCCATTAAAACATACATTTTTGTTTTTCTCTCTCATTTCCCATTTCCCCATTTTTGCAACTGTGGTCTTTGGAGATGTGTTGTGTCCCTTTCCATCTTCACCCAATCAGGCTCTCACAAACATGGTAACAGCTGAGTGGTTTTAAAGGAAAGAAACCTCCAACACAGGCAACGCCTGACAACTGGCTGAATGCATCGTCCTGCTGAAAGGACAGCCATATTTAGTTGCCCAGTGTGACGTGTGAAATGACTGGCTACGTTTTCCCTAGATTAAGCATAATTAAATGGAGTGTAGCTTCCTCGTTGGGAATGGCAGCTTACTGATAAGATCCTGCCATTGAACAGGTCGCATCATAAAATCAACTGTCGCTCATGACAGACATTTCCTGCCTTGTTGTCTAAAATAACTGGGACTCCTTCAAAAAGACTGAGTTTTTTGAGGAAACACAGTTACTTAAGGATGTATCTATTTTGAGAATTATATTTAAAAAAAAAAAAACAGAGGCAAAGAGAAAGACAGGTAGGAAAGAAAAGGTCAAATATGTATTATACCTCTCAAGTTCATGATCCATCTGAGCAGCAGCCTGCTCAGAGGAAGGATAGTGTATAAGCTGCTCACACACAGCTCAAAAAGCCTTTGTAAGAAACCTCTCTTTTCTCTGAGGAGCTCCAGGTGAACGGTCTCTTAACTGTCGATAGATTAAAGACTCTGAGCTGCTCGACTTAATAACTCATTATCTGTTAGATTCATTATTAGTGGCTGAACACTTCAAAATGCAAGTGTGTAAAGGAAAACCTAAAGTAGAATTTAAATTCAATTACATTATCACCCTTCTTGGTGTGAAAGCTATCCAGAGGATGGTGAGATTAACACCTGCACGTCAACCTGGCAGTGTCTGCCACAGACCTATCTAATGAAATGAGAATCAGTCTTAGAAGTATTGCAAAAGCTGTGTCTGCCACCAATGGCTCTGTACAGCCCTTCTCTTTTCATTTTTATATCTCATCTGCTTTGCCAGGAATTTTTTTTTTTCGGAATGCCAGAACTTTAACTGCACTTCAACTGCAGGAAATTTTCCACTGAAAGTCTTCATTTTTGCAGACGTCCTTCCATCTAACTCTTTTGGGGACATGCACAGCGTGTGTCTCAAAGCATGTCAACTATACAGTCATTATGGTCACAGATGCCTATTCCTATTGTTAGATGTGCATGCTTCTCCGCTGGCCACCATTGTGTTTGCACCTGTTTCCATTGCCGTCTGGACAAACAGAAGCCTCATACACTGTAGCTCTTTTCACAAAGTGAAATCAGGATATACAAGCAGAGTGAAGACCCTTCTTGAGTCTACTCTTGACATTTTTGGTTGCTTTTTATGTTAGCTGCTAATGGCTGCTAGCTGCTTTTTATATCTGGTGAATTGCACACATAACACACCATAACATGACACCCCTGACCTGCTGGCGCACTCTTTCTCAGACAGATGTTTACTGGCTCGCAGATGTTGTTACTTTCTCTGCTGCAGCTTATATCCTGTGCCTTTTAAACAGAACAGTACGGTGGAATAAGAGTGCAATATTCCTACTGTTTAAGTCCAGTGTTGTAGGACTTGTCTCTAACCATGTCTCAAAAGTATGACTATTTAACTGACTATTTAAAAGATTTTACTTTCTTTCTTCTATTAAAAATGTCTAACTACTACTATTCTTCTCAGGTGCAGTACAACAGTTTCTCTGATGGGAACACTGTGAACATAGAAAATATTTCCCTGCAAGAAAATAAAATTCTATTTGCTTGAAATGCAAGACATAGAAAAGAACTAGTGTAGGTTTCATTTTCTTGAGGAAATGTGTGCTTGAGATGAAACAGGGGGAAAAGTGATTATTGCCTGTGTTTGTGCTAATCTTTAACAACTCTTCTTTCCTACCTGACAGAATTGGCTACTTTATTAATCAGTACTTCATTTATGGAAGTAAGAGCCCATTCTTCCACCTGACAGATAAGTTTTATGAAGGGTATATCATTAAGAGTGCAAGACTTAGTTCATCAAACTAGTCTGACAGGATAAGCTGCTGGCAGCTCAACTTCAGTGGGTTGTACCGACTGTCAGTGCTTCTTCTTGGAGATGAAGTAAAAAACCAACAAGGTGCTCTTTGTTAATGGAGTATGATTGTATAGCAGCAAAAATGGCAACCAAGGCAGCTTTTGTGTGGTGCATCTGTGGTGCATGCTAGGTTTACACAAAGGGGATACAAGCCAAGTCTGCTCCACCAATCCCTCACCAAAGCCAAATCTCTGGATAGAGAAAGTTTCCGAAAACAGTCACAGAGGCCTCAAAACCTGACACAAACATATCCTATGGCTCAGTACAGTCAAGAGGCCGCTTGTGTCAAGGACATCTGCAGCTGAACGGGAGCATCATTGAGAGTGATCCCACTTCGTGTGAGGTTTTCACAGAACCCCCAGCTTTCTCCTACAGGTGGGCACCAACCCTCATGTATAAACTGGTTCGTAGTGACCTGGCTCCTTTAACAAAGCCCAGTTGGCTCCTCAAACCCACAGATAACCACTCGTGGAAACTGCAATTTTAGCCAACACAGTGTAAAATCTAACACACTCACTGGTGGACTAAGAACGTACTACATCCACTCATTTGCTAATTTTCTAACTTAATGCTATGGTGCATCCAGGCCTCGATGAGGAAATTGATGATTCTTCTTTTTTGTAATTTGACTTATTTTTGTTTTTCTGTGGGAGGGACATGAGCTCATGCATTGTTGTTTTTTGTTTTGTTTTTTCCACCAATGCATTGATTGATGCATTATAGTATAATATATTGTGTTGGTGTACAATTCCTCCTCCTTCTTTGAGTCATTGCTCAATCTTGTTAGGTAATAGTAGTCTCTATAAACAGACTCTACATTCAGTGAATGTAGAGTCTGTAGGCAAGGTATGGTGGTCTTGATACCGGAAAAGCCCTGGTTTCTGGTTGTAGTCTTTTGTAGTCCGCGTAATTAACGGCGGACAGTTAACTGTTAACGGTGCGGCTACTTGTAAAAAGATCTGCTGGTAGATGTGGTCTCTCAACTCCTACTCCATTCTCGCGTCGGACTGTTAACAGTCGGACTGTAAACAGCAAGCGACATGGGAGAAGGAAGTTGGAAACGGAAACTCCTCCAGTGGTAGCCTTATGCATTAAGCCATATAAAACAAATGCTTTTTAACTTTTTCACCACAACAGCTGCCTTGGTGTCCATTTTTTGCTGCCACATCAGTCATTACAGTCTGATGGGGCTCCTTCTCTTGCATGACAAACTGCAACATCTCAATCCCAAAATCTGGAAGTAAAATCAGTTGGATGCAGACTTTCATCACACACCTGCAATGACGCAGAGCAGGAAACAAATAGTCTCAATAACTCTGACAACTCTGATAACTACAAGTCTTTGATTTCAGTTATGTATCAAGTAATTGTCGCCATAATGGAAGAGCTCTGAATAGAACCATCTCAGCCAGCCTCACCTCAGTCATGCTTCCTCTTTTTGTGTGTCACACACACACACACACACACACACACACACACACACACACATACAGTGGTGGGTGGTTATTTCACAGAGCTGTCGGTTCACCTCTGTTACTAACGCTGTTGGCAGTTCAGAGGAGGTGAAGTGCTGTGCAATGAAAGCACATCTTTGGGCTCATAACAAGCCTACATCAATCATTTAAGACATTTATTTATTTAAGCAGCAGATGCAGCATTTGATGCTTAAAGCGAAGGGGAAAATTCATGTACATGACAGTGCATAAGTCTTAAAATTTGTGCCAACTTTTCTGGGTCAGTATGATAAAATAAAAGAGAGGCAGAAGGAGAAAAGTCGCCCAGCTTGGCATCATTTCTGTTTAATGGCCTGAACCTCCGAGTCAGCCTGTCCTGGTGGTGTCCTGTGAGGGTGATGCTCCAGGGGGCTCGATGTTACCAGACTCTGTTGCCACTGCTGCGTGCTTCCCAAATTAACCGGGACTGTGAAAAGAAACTGGGATAAATACTGCAGACTGCTGAAATGGAGATAAATATTGCAGACTGGTGTGAAGAGAATTATTTCTTGTGGTTGCTGTGCCTTTATCTCAGCCTAATGACATCTAAGGTTCTTCATTGTGCACTGTCCTCAGCAGCAAAACTGCAAAAATGTGGCCGTGGTTGGAACTGAAATATGAACTGCTGTAACAGCCTCCTTTAACTGGGAAGCCTTTTCAACAGGAACTTTGTTAACTCGCCACAGGGATTTGTTCCCAATGAGGCACAAGAGCATTAGTGAGGTCAGACACTGATGTTAGCTGATAAGTCCTGGCTCATAGTCGCTGTTCATCCCAAAGGTGCTGAATGTGGCTGTGGTCGGGCCTTTGTGCAAGCCAGTCTAGAATTTTTCACACCAAACTGCATGGATAAACCACTTTTGAAGGACCTTTTTGTGCATAGGCTAATATCATGTTCATAGAGAAAAAGGTTTTCCCATACACAGAGCTGGAAGTGCAGGCTTTTTGAAAATATCATTAGTGTTAATGTAGTATTAATACTTTCTGTCACTGAAGCTATTGGGCCTTGGAACCCCCAGAAAATATTTACAAAGCCAAGGGGTTGTCCACATACTTGTGGCCGCATAGTGTACATTTCATAGCATAAAAAGTTGATATTAAAGGGATAGTATGTTTTATTTTTTTTATGTGGGGTTGAATGAGGCACACATGTAGAGACTGTGGATCACCATCATCTGCATTCTCCATTACTCAGCTAGCTATATAATTTGTGCAGCTGTGGACAGTCCTTCAAAACAAAAGAAGTCTGGCTCCAGCTCAGCGCTCAGGAATCACACTTGGACTGATCATCCTGTTTTTATTTTTTTATTTTTATTTTGGTGAGATGAGTTGGAGATTCCTACAAACATGAGCAAGGGACCGCACATTATTTTAATGAGGGGTCACTGGAGGATTTTTGAGTAATAAAAGGCTGTGACCCTTCCTCAACCAAAAGACTTTTTTTTTTCTTGACCCTCCCCAAGTGATTGGGGAAAAAAGGTTGACCGTCCCCAACCAAATGTTTAATAGCCAATACTTTTCGCTAGTGACAGAGTTGTTATCATAATATTTTTTGTTCAATTTGATCTGTTTTCTTTAATAGTTTTGCTTTGTATACGCATTTTTGTAATCACAATATACAGCAGCTCTGAAAATAATGTTAATAAAACAAAACTTTCCCGTATTATTGCCTTCGTATCTCAATCATCCATAACACCCATAAATGTGACCCACCGCTGTGTATTTGGACGACAGATAGTCATTTCATCCACTAGACGTCGCCATGTTGCCATCTGTCTATCCAAGTTTGGCTCAGGAGGGGCCAAATCTGAATGTTGTGTTTACAAACAGCAACAAAGAATGCTACTGACTCTACCATTAAAAAAGCATGACCTTCCCCAATTTTCCTCCAGTGTACCCCTCCCATAAATACCAAAAAGTCCCAAAAACTATTACTCATGTTTGTTGATCATTAGCTACTTTTTAGATAATGGTGAGCTCACCCCCTGTATGGAGAAGAAGCATGATTCACCTGCAAGGAAGAGAACATAGTTTTGCTAGAAATAGTACCAACAGCAACAAATCTTTTAGCCACCAACAAGACTAGTCATCCAAAGTAAATATGCTCCTTTATGTCTAGACTACTTTTTTTTTTTTTTCACCTGGCCAATTTGAGAGTTTTGTAGGGCTAATGCAGATACAGATGTTAGGGAGTAAGAACAAATTCAATATCCAATAAATGGGCAGATATTCTATATACATAATTTCATCTGAAAGTGGTTATCAAACACTTGTACAATACAAAGGCATGTAATGAGGACAGGATATCTTACATTTTAATAAATTTTATTACAAACATCACTGTACTGAACAGTAAATGCTTGACCTAATAGTTATTAAATAAAGGACCGCCACCAGCTGGACAAACAATGTAATTACACCATTTAAAATCACCAGTCAAAGCATTTTTTCCAGCCTTAAGAACAGTTTTAATATTTGCGCATATCAGGAAAAATATATATACATGATACATCTACAATAGGTAAATATCAGCTGATTATATTTACAACTGATATATCAGTCAGGCCCTTTTTAACATTGCCATAAGACATCTGTTTCCTTTGGGACCGCATTCCCTCATCCACACAACGTCCATATTCCTACGCACAACAGCAGCCATACCTGAGGCAGTCCCAAAGGAAACAGCTATCTGACGGCAATGTAAAGTGCCAGAAAAGTGTAGTGTACATGTTAAGGGGCATATATACTCTAGGTGTGTGGTCTAGTCGGTGGATAAAAGGCATGTGGCTGTTGATACCATTTACAGCAGTACAGTGCTCTGTTTCCTGGCAGTGAATTGTCTTGCTTCTCCAGACACAGCTTATCAAGCTTGTAAAGCTTATTTTTGATCAAGTCTTGAATGTCTAAAATCATACTATACTTATCATACAAATATATTTTGACAACCCTTCCACCTTACAATGCTGCCTCCCCAGCAATGAAAACTCGAGGTCCTAGAGTATTATTTAATAGTCTGTCGGCTTTGATAGTACGTCTCAGAGAATTAAACACCTTCCAGCAGAGGCCGAGTGCTTCTTTCTCTTTAAATATCTCCCCAGACCAACCAGACACATTATTGATCACAAGAGCCCCCCCCCGCCAACACACACATGCTTGCAGCCTCATTTACAACTGCTTTTTTTCTATTGTACCAGATAAAACACAAAACAGTCTCCAGTGGATTGAACTTAAAACAAACTGCTTCTGTCACAGGCTTGCATTTTCAAAGACATTTTGGAGTAGTTAAAACATCTGTGTTAGCAAACCACACACACACATATAATAATAATAATAATAATAACAATAATAATAATAACAATAATAATAATAATAATAATATCAAAGGCCATTTGTCTCCATAGGCCTGGAATGACCTTAAGGAAATAACATTTGTGTCAACATTTTTGAGGAGATGGACTTTATCTTATCAGGCTGCTTCTACTAAGGACAATAAAAAGAAAAGATAAAGAGGACAAAAGGGAAAAAGATACAATCACAGCAGAGTTCTCTCTTGTTTTGTCAGCATTTTTGAGAGGTATATCTTTATGGGCTTTAGGCTGTTTGCCTGAATGCAGAGGACACTGCTTATCAACAATTTGTTATCATCATAAAACAATTGTGTGGCTGGAAATGAAAGTTTGTCCTCTCTGTCTGATAAAACTCATAGAAACTGAAAGTACTGGAGTGAACAATCAGAAACATCAGTAGAATATTACTAGGCTATAGCTCAATGATATAAAAGTGATGCTATTAGCGTCATTTTTATTGGCCACACAAGCAGATGGGCACTATGGGTGGCAAGTTTGGTCTGTTCAACACCTCCAGACTGAAATATCTTAAAATTTTTTGGATGGATTGGTATAAAGCTTTGTTAGACACATACATGTCCCCGTATGGATGAATTGTCTTAATTTTCCTTTGTCTTTTACATTGGGTTACAGTGACAGTCTGTACAATAAATGTCAAGAAGTAACTACATTTGGACAGAAGGGTGGAGCTTGGGAGAATAGACATGGCTGATGCCTGAGATAGCTTATGGCCACTGTTACCCAAAGTGACCATGCTTTGAATTTTGCATAAATTTATCCTAAATTCAATTTGAAGTCAAAGAAAGTTAAAGAAAAATTCTAGCTCAGGCCAAAACCATGTGTGCGACCAGGCTGTTTATTTCCGCTGTTGGGTATTTGAATATGGTGCAGTTTACTCACTTTTGCCAGCCTCAAGTGCTCATTTAAGGAACTGCAATTTTTGGCACATCTTCATTTGCTTTGTGACCAAATTCTTGCAAAAGTAAAATTCTGCTCAACCTTAACTTTATTTGTGGTGCTAATAAATGATGGGAAAGTATACTAGGTAAAAATAACAAGTGGTCAAAAATAGCTACATCAACATGTCTACCACACTACAGGTAGTAGGGTTTACACTCAAGAATTTACAGTGTAATTTACCACTGAGTTTTGTAACTTGAGCTTATATTGACTATTATCCAACTTGAATAAATCTGCTCCTCTTCAGTTTGTGATTTCCTCAAAATATTGTGAAAACTACCAGCAAAAACACAATAAGTTTGTCTTGAGTTTACATGTTCTGTGGGCAGAGAGTAAAGGCAGTGTGTTTACAGGAGATCAAGAAAATTAAACTCATTTCAGAGTTGTGCTTGCATTTTATTCTCGTGTGTGTCTTCCCTTTCTGGTTATGAAAGTCAGGCTGTCTTCTTGGTCAATAACTCGTAGCCTTGCCTTCAAATCGCTGAGTCAAAGAATTTCCTCTGGAAAGGAAAACAAACAAGAAAGGTTGGCCCCAAAGGAGGCGAGCTTTGATTCACTGGGATTGATCAAAAATCCTTTCAACTTTTGTTGATGTATCGTGGTCATTTTGTAGCACAGGGCAATAAAAAACTTCCTCATTGCCAAGGGTTACAATGGGATTAGTGATTCGGGAGCAGGTGGGCAGATGCACGTGTGAAGAGGCAGCTATGGTGCGGCTAGAAATGAAAAACATACTTTTATGTCAATACTTGATAAGCTGAAGTGTATTTCAATGTTATAGCATCAAGTACTTTTACTCTGAAGGGCTTTTCTAAGCCGTTACTGACTCCTGACAGAGATTTAAAGCCTTGAATATGAATCTGCAAACAGCCATTTAAATTCCTTTACTGACAGTTAATGTTTTATTAAGTTTATGGAATGAATTCACATGTCTTTATTTCTATGAATGTTAAACCAATGTTTTCAGTCAAGGTCTAATATTACTTATTACACTGTGATTCATATACTGATTGCACGTGCAAAACATATGAAACTTCAATGACTCACTATAAAAACTTGGACAACAGGATTTAAATGTAATTTATGACTGAAATAACACATATACTGTATAGTTTGTATTTAATGTGTGAAACAAAGCATTAGGTTAAAGGCCAGTGATGTTGGAGGGCAGTGTTTGATGATGTTTATACTTCATGTCTATTGTTCCAGCTCAGTGCAACCTCTGTTTGAGATGAACCGTGACACTCCCAACACACAAGAGGCTTGATGTTTACATTGAGAAGCTAAATATTTGCTCTCCGTTCCATCGCAGCTGGCTGTGTGATTGAGGCTTGAAGCATAACAAGCAGAGGGGATAATTAAGCGCTATGGCGCTCCACCAAATCAGAGGAATCACGCTTAGCCTGGCAAGATAGCTCTAAATCATATAGGAAGGCCCTCTGCAATGCTAGAGCAGCCTATTACTATATTACTATAAGAACAATCCCAGGTTTCTTTTCAGCACTGTAGCCAGGCTAGCAGAGCCAGAGCTCTCTAGAGCCATGTACTCCTATAGCTCTTGGTTGTAATGAGTTCATGACTTTTTTCAATAATAAAATCTTTCTTATCAGAGAGAAAATTCATCAGTTTCTGTCCTCACCTGGTACAGATCAATCTTTAATCATAGGAAGCTTGGATTCAGCTTTAAGACCGGATGTTCACTTCGACTGCTTTGCTCCAATTGACTTTCAGCAACTAACTTCAGCAATTAATTCCTTTAGACCAACAACCTGTCTTTTGGACCCCATCCCAACTAAACTTCTTAAAGAGGCTATACCCGTACTTAGTGCTTGTCTTCTGGATATGATCAATCCCTCTTTGCTTACAGGCTATGTACCACAGTCCTTTAAAGTAGCTGTACTTAAACCTCTACTTAAAAAACCCACTCTCGATCCAGAGGTTCTAGCTGATTACAGACCAATATCTAACCTTCTATTTCTCTCCAAGATTCTTGAGAAAGTGGTAGCAAATCTTATGTGACTTTCTGCAGAGCAGTAGTTTATTTGAAGTTTTCTAGTCAGGTTTTAGAGTGCATCATAGCACAGAGACAGCATTGGTCAGAGTTACAAACGACCTTCAAATGTCATCAGATGAGGGACTTCTATCTGTACTTGTTCTGCTAGATCTTAGTGCTGCATTTGATACTATCGACCCTCAGATCTTAATTCAAAGACTGGACAATTTAATTGGCGTTAAAGGAAGTGCATTAAAATGCTTTAAATCATATTTGTCAGATAGATCTTATTTTGTATATGTTCACGGCGAGTCCTCTACATACACCAAAGTAAGCCACGGAGTTCTACAGGGATCTGTACTTGGACCAATTTTGTTAATCCTGTATATGCTTCCTTTAGGCAATAGTTATATTTATCCTTGAAGTCTGATGATACTAATAGGTTAAGTAACCTTCAGGCCTGTCTTAAAGACATAAAAATGAGCTGCAACTTTCTGTTGCTAAATTCAGATAAAACTGAAGTTATTGTGCTGGGTCCTAAACATCTTAGAAGTACTTTACCTAATGATATAATTACGGTAAACGATATTACCTTGGCCTCCAGCACCACTGCAAGGACTCTAAGAGTTATCTTCGATCAGGATCTGTCTTTTTACTCCCACAGTAAACAAACTTCATGGCCCACTTTCTCCCACTTATGTAATATTGCAAAAATTAGGCCTATTTTTTCTCAGAAAGATGCAGAGAAACTGGTCCATGCATTTATTACCTCCACACCGAACTCCTGTAACTCCCTATTATCAGGCTGCACTAAGAAATCTCTTATGACTCTCCAGCTGATTCAGAATGCTGCTGCTCGTGTTCTGACTGGAACAAGGAAAAGAGATCATATTTCCCCTGTATTAGCTTCTCTTCATTGGCTCCCTGTGAAATCTAGAATAGAGTTTAAAGTCCTTCTCCTCACCTACAAAGCCTTAAATGGCCAGGCGCCTTTATATCTTAAAGAGCTTATTGTACCTTATTACCCATCTAGATCTCTGCGCTCCCAAAATGCAGGATTACTTGTAGTTCCCAGGATCTCCAAAATGAGTCTGAGGGGCAGAGCCTTCAGCTGTCAGGCCCCGCTTCTCTGGAACCAGCTCCCAGTTCAAGTGCGGGAGGCAGACACCCTCTCTACGTTTAAGAGTGGGCTTAAAACCTAAATTTTTGGTAAAGCTTATAGTTAAGGCTGGCACAGGCCAGCCCATAGTTGTGCTGTTATAGGCCTAGACTGCTGAGGGATTTCCCATGATGCACTGAGCTCCTCAATTTCTCTCTTCCTACTCTAACTGCTGTCCCAGTGCATGTTACTA
>JAPZDX010000004.1:21771330-21782020 GCA_029783625.1 Naso annulatus | reverse complement strand
GAAAACAAACTGCAGGACACGTGAACTTAGACATGCAGAGGGCTTTAACTGGCTCAACCTCTGACCTTTCCATAAGATATGTAGCTGACATTTGTTACCTGCATGTGAGAAACACTGCAAGAGGGAAATGCTGGAAAACTGGGTTTGGCAAAGTAGTGAATGAGTTATTGTGTAAACACCAACTTTCTTTCCCTATAAGGGGCACTAAGCTAAGAAGCAGCACATGAGGAGGCAGAAATAACAAGGTAAGACGAGCTGGACGAACAGATCTGCACTGCAACCAGGAGAGGGAGATGGAGAGCAAATGTCCCTTCACATTTACATACCAAAGTGGTGTCAATGCTAGATTCAAGGTCATTAAAATTCTGGACTTTGTCCTTAGCGATTGCTTCCAAACATTGCAGCTCACCTATTACAACCTCTCCATTAAAATAAGATCAAGAAATTTATAGAAATGATTATGTTCTTTGATGCAAGACAAACAGCCTGCAGGCTAAAGTACACGACAAACACATACAGTATATTCTACAGCTTTACATAAAGCAACACATGTAGATACAAAGTTCATATATTGTAGGTAAGCAGCCGAGCTCAGCTGTACCTGGTGCCGGTCACACTGCTGCTGACTATAGTGGGGCTGGGGATGCGAGTTACATTAGTGTGGATGCCCAGAGGTTGTGTCGATGTGGCAGGGTCACTTAAAAGCAGGGGAAAGGAGGTACAGATGGAAAAGAACACCTTAAAGGACAGATAATGCAAAGAAAAGAAAACTACAGGCACAGGAGAGAATTTGAGAGAAGTTAACAGGTAAAAACTTGGCGGTTGACAGAGATGTCAAGATGCAGCAAAGAAACAGAGGAAGAGGAAAGTGGTGAAATAGGAAGTTGCAAGAAAGAGCAGTTGAGGGAATAAAATAAATAGGAAGTAAAGAAACAAAAAAGATCAAAAGTATATTCTCTTTTAACTCTCAATGCAAAATAAAACTACACAATCAAAATCCGAGCTCTACCTTGAGGCATTGACCACCTCCTTGTTGGTGACAGGTTGTGTGTGTGAGCGATCCTGAACTCTTCTTAGACGCCTTTCTATGGCAGCGTTTCGAGAGCGCGGTTTGGGAACACATCCCTCTGATGTCCTTTCCAGCTCCTGAAAGAGTACAGTACTGTGATTTACTATGTTGAGGACATTACAGTGAAATTTGAGGAGAAAAACTGAGACATCTACTTGAAAGTCTATCAACACTCACTTAACTTGAAAGTTCAAAACTATTAGTGGCACCTGAAATTACACAAACACCGTTGTCTGCTGCAAGCAAAGCTCCAGCTTTTAGCTTACTTGGTTAATATTACTCATTCAAAAATATACAGTATTAATCATCGGTCTTTGTGAGTGAAATGTATGTAAAGAAGGACATTTACCCTGAAGAGAGACCTCTTGGCAGCCACACTCATTTTGGCTCTCTCATCCATTTTTTCTTCATCTGGTGAAAAAGATGCATTGATTTGCACAGCACTTAAACTTATGAAAAAATGACACAAAGATGTATTTGGATAAAATTACAAAGAATTTTGCACAATAATATAATGAACCAACCTTCTGGATCCTGTAGCTGTGATGGGCTAAGACGTGACCTGCAGGGAACAATAAAATAAATCACGTCATGCATCGGCCTTTAGACGACATTTTTTAATTTTAGAAACCACTGGATATCATCATCTGAATGCCAGCATAGATCCATGCTCTGTCATCCACGATACTTTTCTTTTTAAAATAAAATAATTGTGACGAGCTCCTGCAGATCGCTACAAGAAGCCCCTCCTGTACCTATCTGACTCCAGCCGCTCCGCAGAGGTGATGGGCTGTGTCCTAAATCTCTCCGACATGCGACTGTCTCCGGGAGTGAAGTAGCGTCGAGGCCTCCTTGCACCCCTGTCGCGATCGCTGCTGTTAGCCGGGTCTACCTCCATTGTTGACATATCTACTTTAGCACTCTCACTTTTAGAGCAGGACACAGATTTAGAAAAAATGACGACGACAACATAGAGGGAGAAGTAAAAGAAGAAGACTATTAATGGTGGCTCGTTTTGATACTGTATAAGTATATCAGCAGTTTACCAGAAACTGCAAAAACAGGGTTTCACACAATCATATTTGCACACAGGCTGAGCAAAACCCAACTGCAACCCAACAGTGAAGAGTTATCCAGTGTTATCATGCAGGACATCTTTTAATGGGTAACTTGCACAACATGATGTTAACTTGCACAAGACAGTGAATCTCATTAAACAAAATTGAAGGAACAACAATTATTATGACAAAGGTAGATTTCATAGCATTACATCCTGATGCATTTCATGCCACAGAATGTCATCTATGAGCATCATTTTTGTGGATCATTTTGCAACAGCTCACAAATGCAGAGTTAGTTTTTTAGCAATGCAACACAGAGCCCATGCTGGTGGACCTACAGCTCAGGTTTCCGGTTGGCATTCTCCAGATAAGAGTGTCTTAGCTGTGCTACTGACACTCTGGTGTCAAGAGTGCCCATCTCTCCGTTAGACATCCCTGATGGAGCAGCAACCCTCATTGTCTCTCTGTTGTCTGCTGCCCTCTCCATACGATACATGGCGGAATGCTGGCTTACACCTATATCTGACATGGAGCGGGTTCGTATTTTGTTTTTGGGCCCTCCGCTTATCTCGATGCGTCTTTGTTTTGCATGAGGCAAAGAAGAGCCTGTCTGGAGGTAGACAGCCGAGTCAGACCTCTGCTGTCTTGATAGATCTTGTTGCTGCTGCCTCTGAGGCTCATTGTCTTTATGTAGCTGGGGCTCTTGCTGTTTTCTTTGGGAGTCTTGCTGCTGACTTGGAGGCTCTTGTCTTTGGAGTTCATACTCCTGCTGTGTTTGAGACTTCTGGTTTGTTGTTGGCTCTTGTGGTTGTCTTGAGTGTTCGTACTGAGGTTGCCTTTGAGGATCTTGTTGTTGAATTTGAACTCCATGTTGTCTCTTTGTGGGGTCAAACTGTTGTTGTGTTGGAGGCTCTTGCGGTAACACTTGGGGGTCTTGATGATAAACAGGCTCGACGAATTGATGCTGCCTGGGCTGATGATGTAGGGAGGTGTGGGAAGGCTGCAAAGATCTAAATACTCTCTCCTCTTGGCTGTCACGGCTAGAGAGATTCTCTCTTCCTCTTTCTCTGATCCTTTCAACATTTCTCTCCCTCCCCCTTTCCCTTGGTTTCTCCCGATCCCAGTCTTCCTCGCTTCGACTCCTCCTCCTCCATTCTGGGCTGAAGTTCTGCCAGTCCATGTCCTCATGCCTGCCCCTATGAGGATCATCCACACTTCTTTCCCTTCTGCGGATCTCTGAGGGCAACACAGCTTTCCTACTCTTAAGCAGGCCCTCTGTATGAGCCTCTTCTTTTAGGGCCTGTCTGGCCTCCAATCTTGCCTCCCTGTGGTTGGCATAGATTTGGTCGGCACTCACTCTCCTTCGTGGTTGTACCTCAGGAGGTCCAGGAAGTTTGGCAGTGGCCACTGCAGCAGGGATGGCCATATAGGGCTGTGAGTCTCCAGCAGCGCCAGAGTGTTGGTTCTCAGGAGCAGGCGGAGGATAGGCCGTTAGGCCATGGGCAGGATGGTGGCCTGGACTGGGCTGAGGCTGTGGTACCGTCCTTTGTAGGGTGGTTTCTGAGTGCTGTGGTGTATAATGAGCACTGTTGCTCTGAGTACGGTGTCTGTTAGCCTGGTGTCTGTCTGGACTCCAGTCAGAGGACCTCTGGCCAGTTTCATCTCTGGACAATCGTTCCTTTACTCGGATTCTTGAGAAAAGGATAATTGGCACTTAGATTCTAGTTCATTTAAAGAGATCTATCTGATCTTAGAACTCAACTCAAACAAAATGTGACATAAAGGGCATCTTAAGGCAAACTTAAGACCTTTTATATTTGCGCACATTTTGCACACTTATTCCACCTTTAAAGTTTTTCCCAGCATATTGTGAACCTCGTCAATGACGTGTGCTTCAAGTGCATATTGTGAAACAAACTGCGTAAAAGTTTATGACGCGAGACTATCATGGGACCAACTCGAGCACTCAAATCCTACTCTAGAATTGCAACAAGGTTAAGTAGCAGCATGTCCTGGGTTTAAATTTGAGTCTTAGTTCAAACAGCTCTCTCTCTCTCCCTCTCTCTGATGTCTGCGTGCCAAAAAAGTAAGCCAAACTATTTTCATCTACAACCTTCTAACCCCTGGTAGCCAAAGGTTTCTCTAATCTCATTCAAGACCACTAAGCCAGACATAATTGATGGGCCTCTACTTTATCTGACATGGCATGAAGGACTTACACAGTGCTTGTGCTACAGTACATGATTGCACACTAATACTAGCTAGTATAAGCAGCTGATTAGACCACAAAGGAAGTCAAATGCGTTGGATGTTTAAACTAGCTACAAAGTGATCAGAATGTTCTCTTTTGAGTCACATTAGACAATAAAAACAAACACTGCAGGTTTTCCCTTTGTCTTTTTTGGAAAGTTCTTTGCAAATGGAGCTTTGGAGATGAACTACTGTTTATGTGTCCTAATGGAACTGTTCAAACTTTATTAACACTTGCTGGAAAGGTTTCTGACCAGGCTGGCCATGCCTCTATGAAGATCACCTGTTGATAACGTTCAAAGTCTGACCACGGGCCCTCGTCCTTGCAGAGGCTATCAGCAAGCCAGATATGTCATGTATCTGGGCCACAGTCGGCTCCAGAAATATATGTGTATACCCTCAGACCTAAAACTCAACAAGCAAGCCCTCTGGTACCACTAAGTTTATCAGAAATCTTTGAGGTTTTTTTTTTTTTTTTAAAATCTGTTTCTCTCTAAAATACTTTGAGCAAACAAAAAAAACAAAACAACACATCAGATGACTAAAAAACATACACACAGGTTCTCAAGGGGATATCTATGTCTTATGCAACAACATTGTCAACGTCACTGACCGGGTACAAGACTTGGATGTAATTTCATAGGGGTTAACAGGCCAGAATCTGAAGAGGGGGGTAGTGAGTGCAGCCTCCGCTGACAAGTGTTGAGTCAGTCTGTGACTCTGCATGGGTCAAGGCATCAGGCTGTTTAATGTTGTCACCACATCAACTCCAGTTCACTACCATCACTCAACTACTCATGAAATCCAGGCCACACACAGTCACACTTATTTAACTAGGATGTAGGTGCAGTAGATGATGAAAAAATGGTCAGTTTTACTGAGTTGTTTAGATGTTTCTAGAGCGTGATCTGACTCAGAAGAGTTGTTACATGAGGCGGGTCAGCTGCTCCTGTTTCCTGTAACTGTGCTCATGTTATATTAGTGCAAGGTCTTTTAGGGACAAAATACAAAGTTAACAGAGACTTGTCTTATTTTGGCTCAATAATACACAGTTTAAACCATGTTTATAGAGAATAGAAAGGACAATCTGTTTAAAGGACCATGCCAGTGTTACTACATGTCATTGTCTTTGTCAGCATCAACCGCATAGGTTACATAAACCCCACCCATTTTTCCCAAAATAGCTTTATCCATGAGATATGGTGTTTGTTTACATTTTGACTATATTCAATAAATGTTACAGAAAGTACCTGAAAATGTGTGACAGCATTAGCTGAAAAGAATGTCTGTGTCGAAATCCTTCCTCTCACTAATGTTCGAGCTATGAAGGCAGCACTTGTAACTATTTTTCCAGGTGTAATAACTTTCATCTCAACGGCTCCCAGCTCCTCTCTCCATCTCTAAGTCATCTATTTTTGAGCAGATAAACACACATAAAGACGTTCTCTTTAGAAGGGTGATTCACCTATTCTGAACAACTTTCACGTGTCCCACAGTGCTTCTATGCGCTGTTTCAACATAAATAGCAGTAAATGGGGTTTACAAATGCAGTCTGAAATCCACTAAAGTATAGACATGATCAAATTTTAACAACATCTGTAGAAGATAGGGGCGATCCTTGCCAGTGGTAAGAGCCAAAAATAGACTGGTATGGTCCTCTAAGGTTTTACCAGTAGAAAAACAAGAGTTTAACAAGAACATTTCCGCTTACGTTCCGGCTGGGCCATAGTTAACAACTTTGACAGTTATTTTTTATGTGTTTTGTTTTTTTTCTGGATAGGATTAGATTAAAAACATCAAAAAAGTCAGTTTGAAAAATGAGGAAATGTAATCAGTAAATCTTTTGATAAATAAATGTTTTAAGACAAAGTTAAAGATGATGTTCAATCCACAAACTTCAAACACTCGTTATAGTTAATTAAAGACCATGACACCAGTTAATAAGGGAAGCATTACGAAATGAGATATAATAATGAACTGTTATATGATATATCTACTAGGATGTCCACCGAGGACTGTTTTTAAAGTGCGGGCATGATATCTTGTCACCTTCCTTTTTTTCAGGTGTTCCCAGCTGTATCATGACAGGGCAACTCGAGATTTCAGACTATTGAACCCTTTAAGATCTATAAAAATGCTTTTATGAAAATCATAATGTCTTTTATAATTTTTAAAGACCCATGTGACATGAAAAATATTGTAGAATGAATCAGGACTTCCCTGAACATCAAGTGTAAGCTGCCAGCTTTAACACATGTACCCGGTGGACACTCAGGGACATTGTAAGGGCTTCACACTGAGCAGATGGTACCTTGAAGGCCAGCTGATGACCGTCTGAGTGTCACTCTCTGAGTCTGTGTTGAGAGACCAGTCACTTTTTGACAGGACAGCCAGGCTACAGGATGATGTGGTGACAGTGTCAAAGCTTGAAGGAAAACTCTGATCATTCTTTGAAAGAGCCGATCAAACTGAGCTGCATTTATCAGCATAATCAAAACCAGGAATATCTACAACGTGATCATTAATCTGTTTGACTTTACTTGACTTTGACTTTAGAATTCTCCTCCTTTTTTAGGAGCTCTTTCAAGTCTATAATAGACTGTGACAAATGCTCATCATTAATGAACCAAGCTGCTGTTAAATCACAGCTACCTCTTGGGGCAAGCAGGGAATCATATTCCCTAAAAAAAAAAAACAGCCCTGCAATCTACCCCGCAACCCTGCAACCTTCCCCTGATGAGCTCTCCAGAGCACCTTTTCTATATGAAACTGGAAACTGGTGCAGAGCATGTATGACAGAGCTGAGCCTACAGTCCAGAAAGATCCTAATAATGGCATGGCGATAAAAGTTCAACCGCCACCAAGCAGCCCAAACTGCGCCATAACATAAAATATCTCTCTGTTCTAAATAGCTTTATAACAATTAAAATGAACATCAAAATAAGACTAACAATCTGTTCTTGACAGATGTTATGAGCAGTCAGTGGAAAGTAAATCTGGGTTTGTGTCATTTAAACTCTGCAGGACCACATGTAGCCTAAAAATACACTGCAGAACCAGCTTTTCAGATACAGATAGCAGGAGACAGAACTACTCAGAGAGGGATCTAAGGGCTTCTTACAATGATCTAGATCTTTATCAATTAAAAAGAGCTACTGTTACAGTCAGATAGTAAAAATTGAAATATGTTTCATAATGCGGTTAAATAAACTGTATCTACATACCAAAAATGTGCCTCTAGTGTCATGTATAGACTTAAAGATGTGGTGGATGTTTGACAGTATACCTAAAATCTATCACATTTTAGTTATCAGCTGAACCAGACCCATGTTTTGGAGTTTCTTGTATTTTGTGAGAGTTTTTATAAACTCACCCCTGCCTGTTGAGGATAGTCTGGGCCTGCTGCTCAATGAATAAATCCCCAGGTGAGATGCCATAGCGAGTGGAGGGAAGGGAGGCGCGGCGGGCTGTACGAGGGGAGCTGGGCACCGCAGCGATGCTGTAATCCCTTTTGGAGGCGGGGCTTGGCTCCTGGTGGGCGTCGTCCTTGTGGTGGTGGGGGTGTTGCTGTTGATGCGACAGCGGTGGGTGCTGCTCCTCAGCTCTTGTTCTGGAAGTGTTTGAGCGCTCTTGAGCTCCACCGCGCCGGTAGTTCTCTATGTTCATCATTCTTTCCCGTTCCGAGAAACCTTTTGTTCTTTCTTGAGTGGGGGGTGGGGCTTGGTTTGAGTAGGAGGGGCTGGAGGTGGAAACAGGGGCAGGATCGGGGTGTGTCCTCATAGAAACTCTGCCCACTCCAGAACGGTATGGCACCCGGGGCTCCCGTCCAGGTTCCTCTGCTTCCTGCCTGTCTCTGTCTCGCCTGGATGATGTTAGTCGGTCAGAGACGTCTGGATCCCGTCGGGAACGGTAGCGTGGCGTGTAATCGATGTCTGCCTCCTGATCCAGGAGGATTCCATAACGCTCTGACAGCTGGCGACGGCGCTCAGCTTTGTAGCGGGCGATGCGTTCAGCCTTGGAGCTCAGGCTGGAGGGGTCTGTGGGGCCAGATGTGGGTGTAGAGGAGGTGGATAACGTTACTGGGTCAACATACACCAACGCTGGATCTGTACGTCCGCTGCCAACACCACTTTTGTTCTGAGATGACACCTGTTTCTGGGGTGCATCCAGCTCCTCTCGACTGTAGCGCCTCACTGTGGTAAAAAATGGAAATGCTCTATTACTTATAAGCATTCACTGAAAAGCAAGAATAATGCCACATTTATGTGACGTGGGTGTTACTGTAATTATGCCATGCTTACCCATCACACTAGGCTCACGAGGATCAGAGGCGCGGGTGTACCGTGGAGGATCCTCCTCCAGCATTCTGTTGGCGACCAAACCACCGGGAACCAGCGCAGGTGGAGCATCACTTTCAATCCCCTCCAGCCGCCGCGCAATCCTCTCCTTCCTTTAAAGTGAAAAAAGATGGAGAGGAAAGATAAGCAGCTTCTCAGCTGAGTTCTTCTTTATGAAAATATTTAGACATTTCTATGTGAAAATACAGTGTTGTAAGCTCTGAAGGTACCTGTTCATTCCCAAATCCTTTGTAACTGCTCCCTCAAAGTATTTCTTCAACTCTGAAACTTAATTTTAGAGGAGAAACTAAAAATTCAGTACAACTATCAAAAGAACCAATCCATATTTTGTATTCTGAGTAATTATGTGTGTTTGGAGTCGACAGACACCTTTGGGAAGGACAGCCAGAAGTTTGGCATCTGTGTCGGAAACACTCTTGACCAAGGTGGTCTTGTCACACAAGGAGAAGTCACTCTGAAAACTGGATGAGAAGACAGAAACACAAACCTGTTGTCAAGATGCAACTTTTCACAGTCTGAAATCATAACGAAAGCAAAATAAGCACTCAGTTCGAACACTTGATCAGCATTGGTTCCTCCCTAATAAAATAAATCATACACAAGGATTACAGGTGTATTTTTGAAAATTACTTGTTGAGCTCAAAGAGCTGCAGAGAAAAAATGACGAATGTATAAAACGGCCAAACATTAGTGCCCTTCTCTTCAACTCAGTCAGATTAAACACTAGCAATAAATTGTGCCAAGTTTCTTATTGCAGCTGTACCCTCACATACTGCATCTTAAAGAGGTAATGGCAGCTGGAGTAACATTCAACAGGATCCAGCTTAAGAACTAGGTCACCGAGTCCTGACTCTTGTCCGAGTGGAAGCAGACAATCAAGGTTTCTTCTAAATGCCTTTACATGTCACAATCAACAAGTCACACAAGCCAGGATAAAAAAAAAACAACTACTCAACTTTCTCTTTTTTTTTTTTTTTCAAAAAGCTTCATAAACTATTTAAATTATTGTGCAGAAAGTAAAGTAAATACAGAGGAGCTGCTCGTCGTGCTGCTTTGTCTCATCTTTAAAAAGCATATTTTAAAATTCTTATCCTTATTTTTAGTACTGGATACGTTTTGGTGAAAACAATCCTAGTTATATTGTTCATTTTTCTGCAGGAATGAAGGTCATTTTGCACTGTGCATTGTTGACTGTGCTAAAGTACTAATGCTGAACAACCCACATGAACACTGTAGACTAATTCAAAAGGGGGTTTTCTGCAAAGTGCCCCTAAAGGAGGTATTATGACTCTAATGCCATGTGAACAAAAAAGTGTCTTAGGATAAGCCGTTCCAGGCATCTCCAGCTTTTAATGCTTACTGTGCATGATAAGCTGAAGCTCTCTACCGCTGTAAACCTATATCCTCACATATCCCTATCTTGATGACGAAGCAAAAATGAGATGCATGTAAATGCTCTTAGAAAACAGAAGGAGACAGTCTGTGGCTCCACCTTTTGCCTTTGAATTACAGAATATCTACAACTGTTGGTTCAATCAATTACTCAAGTCTTTGCGTGCTGATTGCAAACTTGAAACTCACCTTAAGGCTTCTGTTGGCAATGAGGTTGAGCTGCAAAGTCTGGAGGGAGCTTTAGATCCAATTCCTGAAAGAAGAAACATACCAAATTTGAGCAGCGTAACAAAGAAATCTACTTTACACTCAAGCTTTCAGTTCAGCATTCAGTCTGTGCTGATACCAAAAGTACTGGAACATGTTATTCTTGTCAAGATTAACTGTGGATAGATAGATAGATAGACAGATAGATAGACAGATAGATAGATAGATAGATAGATAACTTTGTTGTCATTCAACAATACATAAAATGCATATTCTGCAAAAATTAGTTCCACTGGCTCAAGATTTTTTAAGTGCTGCTCCTAATAAATAAAAATGTAAATGCTAAAGTAATA
>JAPZDX010000004.1:21756934-21767152 GCA_029783625.1 Naso annulatus | reverse complement strand
GTGCATGCATTTTCAGCCATCAGGTAAAAAGTATGTCAAAATTTATTACATATTTTGAACAGGAAACCTTTTCTGCTTCTCCCTCATGTTAGTCTAAACTTTCCAAGTGTTTCAAAAAGTCTAAGTAAATCTTAGAGACATGTGGAGCTTGGATCATTAAAACAAGCAGCCTGAATTTAATAAATCAAAAAACTGTACTTCAACCTTGCTTACTAATCAAAACTAAACAAAACCTATCTGACAGATTATGACAGCATGTCTTCTTCTCGCCATAACAGACGTTTGTCAGGACTGGCACATAGAGCATAGTGTGCATCACACACAGAGGAAGCCAAGACATTAACAGTTCGGTTCCACCTACAGAAAGCCTGAGCGCTCGTTTCTTTGGGAGACAGAAAAAGCATCATTCTGAAAACTAGAGGTTTGTAATGATTCAAAGTTAGAAACTTTCACTGTTAGATTGAGGAAACAATAAACTTAATTCTGCCAAATGCCAAAAATCAACGTTAGTTTATCATTCTCCCTTAGTGGTTAGCATCGTAGCCTCACAGCTAACAGGTCAGGGATTTATACAGCACTTTTCTAATATTTCAAACACTGAAAGTGCTTTCGATACATGTCCCCCATTAACAGACACATTCATATACTACTGTGATTACTGACATACACACATATTTATACATCTGACAACGATGATGTCATCAGGAGGAATTTGGGGTCCAGTGTTTTGCCCGAGGAAACTTAAAAGTAGAAAACCACCTTCACTGTTTTGCACTGAGTATGACTGAAAGTGACATAAAGATCTTTTTTCTTTCTAGAAATCCACTAACTGAATAATTCTTGAACATCCAGCACTAAGAAATCAATAAGAGAATGAACAGAAAAGCATCGTAACCACCCTTGTAACACAGAAGCTGTCTGAATTGTCTCCAGCACTTAAACTGAAGTTAAAACCAGCTCTTTTACTCTTGTGACGACTTCTTAACTCGGTCTCAGTCCTGCTCACGTGCACACTCCCTCACCTCGTCTGTCTGATGCTTTTTCTCACCCTTTCACACACAAACTCCCCCCACCTTCCCTTGCCTGCCTCCGCTCCCTGTAGATGCCCCTAATAAGGCAACATGTGTTGTGAGTGGCTGCCTCAGGGAGAGGTCACCCTCTCAGCCAGCGCGCGATGTTTACCACAGGACCGACTCCACGCCTGCTCTCTGCTCTGCCTTGTTTTCATTCCCACTCCTTCTCCCTTTCATTCCCCAGATTTGTCATCTCTGCCATCCATCTCACCCGCCGCTCTGGTCCCTCCTACTCACTCCTTTCAACTCCTTTTCTTTCCTCTCTTTTTTTGCATGCTTTTGCTTTTCTTATCTATTTGCCTCTTCACCTGTCTCTCTTCACTAAACTTTTTATCTCTCTGTTTACCCTTCCTTCCATTGCCAACTCACATTGCCAGACCGCACAGCAATGAACATGATACATCCTCTGTTAGTCTCTTACACTGTCACTGGTTACATCGAACAATTTCAAAACAGGCCTCATGTCATTCATAAAGCTTTCCATGTAAACCTTACTGACGTACAACACAGTGTTTAAGGCCTTTGGATGGACTATGGATCAAGGGACAACTTGTGTCCGCGTCATGACCAGTGCACAGGTCCAGCATAAGGATTTGTGGACTACCTTTAAGACTGTAACCTGTAAAAAATACACAAATAAAAATGTGACACTCTGTTCAATAATTTCATATTGCAACACTGGATGTACAAACGAGTCAATGCAACTCAACCCTCAGGACATCGTGTAAACACCACGAGGTTAAGCATCTCAACAAATCCCTGCGTGACTCAACACCAAAAGCATCTCTTTGCTAATCAAACTTTAAGCTGTAAAGTTCAGCAGCATCTTGTGAAACCCTGTAAGGCCAGCTGGTCTGTCTGCTGATGCTCCTTCTGTGTGAGGAGCCACCAGCTGAAATTAACCAGAAACCTAATATTAATCAAAATAGGACAAAATCGCACTGATCCTGCGCACTTTACTGAAGTTACTGCATGCACTTTATTCTGAGCAGAGAAAACTTACTGATGTACCCAAAATAACATAAAAACAATGAGTCAGAGAGTGAATGTCTTCCTTGGGGTGCACACATGGCTGGAAGGTGTTATATGGATGGATTATTGTTAGAATAAAACCTGCATTTCTAACCTTTACAGTGGGGTCCAATGGTATATCAGTTTGCCAATATTATCGGCCAATATTGGCCTATTGCAGATATATCGGTTATCAACAAATATGTTCTCAAACATCTGGAGAAAAATCTTTTTTTTGGGGGGGGCTGTCACAAGTATTTTAATACTACATTTGGCCGATATTATATACATAAAATAACTGCTGTAATATCGACATTGGCCCCAAAAATTCTATATCAGTCGGGCCCTAGTCTTTAGTACCTCTAGCAGCCTGTTCACACAGCTACAGTTTTGCTAAAGCTGGCTGCAGTGATCAATTTTTCTTTCTAAACAAATGTAGACAGTGCTCAACTAAAAGCATGTCTGTATTTTAAATTAGGTGTCAAACAAGCACACTAATGAAGGCAGTTCCTTTGTGGATTTATGTGTTTGCTCTTGTTGATGGCATATTTTTATTCTTTGTCTGTTCAGCCAAACTAGTACAGAGATACTCATACTTTCATTTCTGTGTTTGTGTTTTACCAAATAAATAAAATGCATGACTTACTGTGCATTCTGAAGGACTTCACCCACTAAGCTGCTGCCAGATGCCTCTTGTTTACTTAAGCATAGTGGTGATTGTTTTATCAGGGGAATAATTATTAATTTAGAGACTTCTTTGCTCTTTGGGCAGCAGCAGATACGGTGCTCTAATAAAACCTGCCTTTATTAGGAGAAACATTCTCTGTTTACATAAGCTTGTAAAAAACGCATATGGTGGCGCAGACACACATGCACTAGTATAAACACATGCACTCACATACAAAAGACGTACATGAACCAAACTCTCTCTAATAAACGGGTAAAGTGAGAGACAGAGCCAGCAGAGTGAGAGCCTTCCTCCTTCCTTAAACATTTACACTGGCAGTTGACTCTTTAGATTCAGATCTGCGTTCCTCTCTGCTGCCTTGCATCAACTCCGCCTGACACTCGGCACAGAAATGCTCCTGCTCTGCTCTTATATGGATATTGATGAGCACAGAGCCGCAGCTGAGGAGAGAGACACTTAAGCAGTTCTGCAATAGTCGAACAGAGCACAAGAGAGGGAGGAAAAAGGAAGGAGGGACAGACACAGAGTGAATTAAAGGAGGGTTTCATACCAGAAGTAGTTACTTAAGGCTTTGGCTGCTGTCTCTTAATTTACATCAGTTAGAAACATCTTCACATTATGTAACATGATGAGCTAACTTAAGAGTGACAAAAGAGTCACAACAACTTGTGTTCAATTCGATACAACGCAAATTTAGTTATTTGTATGAGAATTCCCTCATCTCAAGGTCATTTCTATGTTATGTTTGTCCAAGATTGAAGACAGAATATTAAAGGTGTTACGGTAAATCAGTCAAGCCAAATATTTCATGGTAAGAGTTACTCAATGTTATGAAATTGTCAACCCATCCCTTTTTTTTCTCAGCACACCTGAAGCAGACATCATATATGACAATTATATACAATGTACGCTGCCTGCTGTGCATGTAGTCATATATATATCCATGGCAAGTGTTTAAAAAAAATGATAGCATAGGCTGCAGCAGTATTCTAGCTCAACTGTATACCCTCATATGAAAACTGGCAGTTCATACGTCATACATTTACTTACCTACGGAATTAAATTTTTACCACATCAGCATCTCTTTAAAATATTTAAAGATTACATCAAGTGTCCGTCAGTGTCAGGACATAATTTATTATTAAATTGTAAAACACAAACAAAAACATTTGTTTTACAAAAACAAAATCTGTTTTAATTACTTCAAGGGTAATTTTAACTGGAAAAGAAATAAAATTCATATCAAAATTTGTGTAAAACCATCTACTGTGTGTTCTGCATAACCCAAACCCTTCTCTATAAATGCACAATAGCAATCCCTCGCGCATAGTAGCGCAAGTCATATTGTCTTGTGTGCTCATTTGCCATTTCCACTCTTCCATGAATTCTGCTGCAACCACCTTATTATCAGTTGTGTTACATTTACAATCCTGCAACATCCACAAGGTTCACTACAACCAACTAGTGTATAGTACAAATACACTTGATTCATACTTAATTTAAAGTAGCCATAAGGTGATGTAAAAGATGTCAGAAATAGATGCTGTATATCTTTAATTAAACACGGCACAGGTGACAATGAACATCACAGGCTACAGGACCCCTCTGGAGCTTGACTGCAGCGGCCATCATAACTGATCACTCACATGTTCAGAAAGAGGTCAGCGTGTTAGCACACCAGCAGGAGCCTGTGGACAGCTCTCGGCCCGCAGACACACTGAGTGCTGACAGTATCAGCAGACAACCAGAGATGCTGCTGAGTGCAAGCAACAAATGAACTGGTGCATGAGACCATATTCAACAGGTTACACCAGTTCCTCCTTTAAAAAGGAGTAGGAAGTGATAAAAGATTGTCAGAGAAGATGCTGATTGCTCCAGGGGTCACATTAATAGGACATGTAAGGGGTAAGTGATGACTCCACAGCCTGAGGTAGAAAAAGAAAATGAACATCAGCCACACTGAAGTCATAGTGATGACATGAACTCATCCAACACCTGCAGTATTTTCCTGATATAGCACCATCAGACTACTATGTCTCTCCCAAAATAAAGAAGGAGCTCAGTGGTCGCCATTTGATAATGATGTCATCACTGCTACTTCAGGAGGTCCAGGACGCAAAATTTCACAAGGAAGATCAACATGGCTAAGTAAGATGGCTAAGGAAGATCAAAAGTGCTAAGTTTTTCACAACAGTCCCCGTCTACCTTCTCAATCACCCCCTACTGCTGTTCTGAGAAATGAATCTTCGCCCTTTTATTTACAAAAAAGGGTTATTAAAAAGTTATATTATAAAGTTATTCTTGTGTATGTGCCGCTACATCCTGCAAAAATACTCAACAGCATAAGAGCTAAATGAGTATTTCACCTTTGCTTCAAGAAATAAGTGCAAGAATCTGCATTTGCTTTCTAAGTGAGAATCATACCTCAAACTATTTTGTATTTAAGCTTCTTGTTCTGGTCTTTAACAAAGAATCATTGAAGTGCAACAAGAACAGGTAACACACCATGTACGCATTGTTCATATATATTTTAACCGACTAGTCAATAGCTCAAAAAGTAATTAAACAGTCAAAATTGAGCACAGTTTCAATTACTTTCACCCCCATAAATGATGGTACGATACCATATGATACAATACAACGTGATACAATACGATCCGATATGATTCGATACCATGCAATGTGATACACTCTATCGTTCCCATGGGGAAATCTGTCTCGGACTCCATGTGCTACACACATTCCTCTGCCTTACAGAAGAATCAATAAATACAACAACAAAAACAAACACGATCTGCATGTACACAGAAACGCATACCCTTGCAAAACACAACAACATATTGCACATTACCCATATTGCACCAATCCATTTAAAGCACAACATAATTAGAGAAGGATAAACAAATAAGAGAATATAAAAAAATAAGAACATAAGAGCACCATGATGCTATTGCACAACCCATACAGCCTTAAGAAACGTTATTCAGAATTTTGATTGAGGTAGGCAAAAATGGTTTCTTAAACCAGTTCAATTTGTAAAAACTGCTTTACCCTGCTCTCTTATGCAAATTGGAAACGTGTGGCACTTTGCGCCGTGCACATAACTCTGTAATTTAAACATGTACACTAATAAAATCATAAGTATAACCAGCTTGTTTTTTAGAGAGGATAGCAACGTTTACCTAACCATCAACCGTGGTGTCTACAACACTTGGAGAAGTGTAAAAATTAGTCCTCTCATATGGAGATGAACAGAATCCAGTGGCAGAGGGTCAAGCATGGGGCTGGCCAGTAAACCTGCCTGTTCATTCTGACGGCTGCAACAGGTGCGGAGCACTAAGCAAGCAACTGCCGTACGGAGTCACACGCACTCACTATAAAAACAAAACTGTTGAGAAATGACGCCTGACCAGCGTTGGAACAACACACTGGCCCAACTCATAACCAGTGGATCAGCTGCACATACACATGCCACCATACAGCCATAATCTGGAGCTTGGAATGCTAATACCCATGTTGTTACTTGAGACAGTGCAAAGCAACAAGATGGAGGCTTGGTCTGGACACTATATTCAGACTTTCAGGGGGAATATAAATCAGACAGCAGGCAAGCACTGCTGAGTTTAGGAAACAAAGTTTGCTTCCACTTCTGAAAGAATAATGACAGATAATGAATGACTTCCCCCTGTTTTAAAGACACAAGGTCCAATACTTAGAATCTGAAATCCATCAGATACTCAGACATGGTAGAAAAAAATAATTTGGCAGTCATTTGTTATTTTGCTCTATATGTCCTAGTTTCTGCAGTATTCTGATTAATTGGGGCATGATGCACTTTGCAAACTACTTATACAGACTTTGTTCAATATACTATGCATTAGGTTTCTGATGGTTTGAAAAATGCACTTTTTTGTTAATAATCAAGTTTTACTTTTGCATCAGAATATAAAAGAAATAATGGCTGATAAGCAATCAACCTGAGGCAAGCTTACCTGCCAAGTTCCTGTCTTTTTCAAGCACTCTAGACTAGATGTGAGAAAACTTCTGCAGATTAACATCTCTCCCTGTGATTCAGCAAATGATGGTTTGATTACCCACATACATGACATGACAATTTTATTTCAAGTGGTTAAACATTTAAGCTAGCGTAACATGTCAAACATAATGGACAAACATACTTTTATCTACATAACACACACCTGAGAATCTTGCAGCTCAACACAATGCTACGTCACAAGTGGTGAATTATGTCAGTCATCATAAAAAAACAAAATACAGTATATTATTGCATACTTACAATGTTTTACCTCCAATAATACGAGGCTGAGAGGAGTACTTCACAGGTGAGGTCCATTTGTCCTGACAGAAGAATCCGGTGATATCAAACTACCAAACAGATGCTGAGGAGGCAGGAGGTGCAGGTGTGAGCAGGTAAACCAAAAAGGAGGATCCAAAGTCATCCACTATGAAGCGGGTCCAACCTCAGCAGCCGACAAATATAGCCTGGTGCTTTCCCGCTGGCTCTTCTGTACCAGGTCAAATAAATCAGTCCAGGCACAGCGGAGAGAAGAGGAGAGAGAAGTAGGGAGAGGGAGAGAGAGGGAAGGGGATATGCAGGAGAGGGGCGACGGAGAGAGACAGGGATGAGGCGGAGTAAAAAAATACACAAAAGGGGAGCTAGAGCAGACTGATACTCCTACAGAAAGTTCTTCAAACTATCCAAAAGTCAAAACTTGGGTTCTTTAAGTGTCCATTCTTGAACCTCATGCATGGGACGCTGATGTGTTAGGTTAGACTGACGGTGAGAGGCGACACAACACTGCTTTCCAAGGGGTTTGAGGAGTGCAGGCCAAAATCGGTGTGGTAACCTCATCCCACAGCAACCATGTATGGGCTGAAGAGAGCGGCCTCGATAGAGGGGCATCTGCCATAAATAGCCAGGCAGCACCGGGCTCCCAGCACAGGGGGATCGAATCAGCTGTTAAACTACAATCCAGCAGCGCAGTGTGATCTAGGCTCTGCAGGGGCTCCAGCACAGAGCTGGATGATCCTAATTTGCTTTGAACAATGCACGGTTTATCTACAAATTGTTACTTGTGTGCATTATAATAAATGCACCTGTTGGAAGTTTGTGATTTAAAAGGCTACAAAACGGTCAGATGTAATTTTTTTTCCCTGAAACTAAAGGGAAAGAGTTTATAATCTGCAGTATTGTGCTACAATTCTAAACTTTGCAGAAGTACTCACTGCAAGACGGCTGTGAGATGCACAAAAACAGGATTTTCTTCTGTGCTGCTCATGTTCGGCTGCACACCTGCAAACATACACACACAACACAAAGTAAATATCATGAAATGTTATGCAACTGTTGTTCATCTCCAAAAATGGAACTGTGAGTGGAGCAAGCAAACAATTTTATTTTGTTTTCCAAAATGCCACATAAAAGACAAAGTGCGTCACAAAAACTGAATACGTAAGCAATACAGTCAACAAAATCCTCCTCCAGAATAACCTCAGTCATGAAAAACAGTAATATAAGCACTTCATTTAAAAGTTATTTTACTTTGATTTGGGTGGACATACAGTACGTATGTCTTATTTGTTTATATATATTTTTTTACATGTTATACTGTATTATGTTTTATTGTATATGGTCTTGTCATAAATGGTTATTACTTTTCATTGTTAGCACTTTGAGTCTGCGCTTGTTGCATGAAATGTGCTTTATAAATAAATATGACTTGACTTGACATTCGTCTGTGCGTATGTGGTGATGGGTAAAAAAGTAAGGTTCTTAACATACACCATCTAATGTGGAACTTGTGTTGTTAAATTTTAGCATACATATAAATGGCCTTTAAAAAAAAATCTGAAGTTATTTTCTGGCCTCACATTTACAGCTGGAGAGAAAGCAGGTTCCTTTTTTGCTTTTACAATATTATTGTTTTGGCTCCATCATGTGGACATAAGAAGTATTTCTGCTGTAGGTCCTCATACAAGCTATATTTAATGAAATCACTAACGTTCTCTTTTTAATTTAATATTCTCTAATCTGCTGAAAATTGACGTACGATACATTGAGAGAGCCAGTCTTTGTAAGACAGACAACAACTGTCACTTTTCCATTAATGGAGTCACTCATTCCCCAAGCAACAGAGGCGCGCATGCTGGACAGGTGCGACTTACAGTAATGGCCAATATGTTGTAGTTTACTTACTGTTGCCTGGCTCAGACACTGAGGCAGCTGTAACAGAGGGACAGCTGGAGATGAAGGCAGTGGGTCTGTTTCATTTCAAGGGCATAACATAAACACAATAAAAAAGATTATGTTATATTACCAGAGAAATGGTGACGTTACCACCATACTAGTGGAGGTACAGTCAAAATGCTAATATTAGCATTTACGCTAGCAAAATATTACTTTGTAGCAAAACAGTACAGAAACAGTGGTAAAGTTAGTTAGTCACTGTTAGCAACTAAAGCTGCAGTATATTTTTGGATTATTAACAATATTAAAAACGTAAAAATGGGAAAATATACAAAATATCCTACTTATCAAGAGTTTCATCTGAGGAAGAGCTTAGCAGAGGTTACACAGGAGGCCATGTTGGGGGCTAATGCTAACTTTACAAAAGCTGCAAAGACTATGCTTCAGCTTTGCCCTGCTGTCTTACGTGAAATGGGAAACTTTTCACATCAAGACTAATTTAAGTTTCTAGGAAAACCTTCTCTGAATTGTGGTTAGTAGCAAAGGTATGAGCACAACATACCAAAACAAAATATTCTCAGGAGAATTCATAGAGATAAGTCCAGACATTGTGGAGTAACCTGTAGCTTAACTGCCGGGTCAGCATTAAACTATGGTGTGTAAGAAAGTTCAGTAAAGTATGGAGCAGATCCTTGACATTTTAAAGTATGAAAACCTCTGAACTGGTTCAAGAGAAATGTATTTGTAATTTTATCGAAACTGTCAGTGTTAATTATTGTGGCCTAATATTTGTGGCCAATGTTATATTGTTGTGTACTTAGGAATTCTTCTTACATTGTAGTTGTTTTACCGATAAAATGGATAATTTGGGTTACATAAATCTAAAATAAAGCTAAATAGAAGTTATTTGCCTTTTTGTGAAGTTGATATTACTTATTATTTAGAATTTATCTTTAAATGTTTAAAGATAAATTCTTTAAAAATGGTCCTTTCTGCTAGTAGACCTCTTTTGCTTAATATTTCTTAATATGTTGACTAGCATTCACAGATGCTGCATGTGCGTTATTTGACAACCCATAATGTAATATCTCTCTTCTTAGCCCCCAAGCTGTCTCAAGTACCTGCCAACGTGCCTTAAAGCAAAGCACTGGGATGTCAGTGAAAAGAAAGCACCATCTATAGGGATAAATAAGGTATCGGATAAGAGAAAGTACCAATCACTCTTCTCACTCTCTTTT
>JAPZDX010000004.1:21746723-21756778 GCA_029783625.1 Naso annulatus | reverse complement strand
ATAAATATGGTATTGTATAAGATAAAGTACCCATCAATCTTATAAATCTCTTTTTAAAAAAAAAAAAAAAAAAAAAGATGGCACATGGAGGAATTTGAGCAGCGTCTCAGGATGGATGATGTCCAAGCCTCAGAGAGCATGCTGGGAGGTTTTTACAAGGTTCAGCTCAAGTATTGTCTTTGCCAACACTTTGATCGAGCAAGTGCAGCAAAGTGCGACAGTTTGGCAGGGTAACTGGGCTGAGACTGCCAGTACACAAGAGTACATGTGTGGAAAAACACACACAAAGCGCTCTTTTTTCTATTGCCTGAATATTACCTAAAGATAAGAAGTCAACTCTAATGGGAGTTCCGGGCTTTGAAAAACATGAGACCAATTATGACATAATTTTTGCTGAACTTGTGTTGACTGTGGGTTATCTTTGTCTAGCTTCCGTGTGTCCTTTCCTTGTAATATTACACATTTAAGAGAAAAAAATGTTAAGTAGTTTCTAAAATATTCTACAAACAACCAGAATTATATTTTCCTTATACATAAAAAAAACATTTCCCGTAGGAGGCCCCTGGGCAATTGATCACAAACACTTTCATTTCATGCAAAGAGTTTATTTATGAATCAGACTGCAGTATCATACAACAGTAGCACAATCATATGACTATGGATTATGCTCATATTTATAGATACAAAGATAAAGGCATGTCTTAAAGGAAAAAATGAATGAGTTCTCTTTTGATTTACTCTAAAAATAGCTTTTAAATACTTGGCATAGTTTTGTAAATTAAATTATGAAACATAATGTTTTGCCCACTGGTTTTACTATTGGAGTACCAAATGCAAATATATTTTATGAAAAAACATTTTTTTTCCTCCTCTCTCTTGCATTTCATGCTAGGAAGAAAAAAAGATGTCAGTGAGTACAAAAAGCACTTAAATCTCATATGAAAATAGAAAATATTACAAGTGTGCATAATTACTTCATGTTGCACATAACCTGCAGTACAAAAAGTCAAATGACACTATGTTCAAGTGTACCTGACATGCCAATTATTGGGGGGCGTATGTACTGAAATTGCGATTTAAATGTCGTCAGGGGCAGTTACGCATAAGACCGAGGCGAGGCCTGTCAGTCTTTTAAATGAATTGAAAATGAGATGTGTTAGTAGTTATGGGCGTGCCAGCTTGTCCTCCCTGTGATGCTGCTGACTATGGGCTTGTCTTAAAACGCTGAATGTCATCCTGTACTTTTTAAAATGATACTTTTTGTAGTAATTGAAGTTCACAGTTTTGACTCAATGTTTCTACAGATAAACAGCATGAAGAGCAGAAACTATCCACAATGCTACTGTACCTCTCCAGCCAGAGGCGTGGCAGAACAGTAAGTTGTTTGTAAAAACCTAAGGTATGAAACAGTGCTTAGTACGTTAGTATTTGGCATTGCCTGGAGTATAATGTAATGCACACATAATAAGGCGACATGATTATTTCAAAATTACAAGAAATGTCTGAAATACTAAGACAAAGTTCTGAGTTGCTAAAATGCTACAACTGTAAAATGCTACATAACAATTAAGTGATTAAACAGTGATGGATTCCTTCAGATCTGTTGTTGATACATTACACTAATGCAGTGCTGCTGTTGTGAAAAAAACCATATGCTTGCAAACTTGCTTTTATCTGTAAGTTTTACTTTTTTTAGGTTTTAGGTTATATTTTCACATTATTTAAAACCATCTGTTAAAAAAAAATTAAATACCTTTTGCAATTACATGGTTTTTAGCCAAAAATAGCAGACTGCATTGTATCCTTTAGTGCAATAAGTATTAGGGACAGCAGAGCAGTTCACACAAAATGAGCACGCAGTGTAATGAATGAAACAAAGAAAGAAAGGCAGAAGGTAGAAGGAGGGGGAAAAGAAGAAAGGGAGGGTGGAAGGAAGGTAAAGAAAAAAAATCCCAATTTTATTTCTAAACATGTTTCGAGGAAACAGCAACAGAATAATACATGATTAGAATTGGAAGACATACAAAGACAAAAATAAGACACAGGCCATGTCTGACCACCAACGGAGGAAATACAGCTGAGATGGATTGATGTATCAAATATCACAAGGAGCGTCCAACATTGACTCTGTTAGCGTATGAAAAAGCACTATCAAATAGGAAATCATGGCACAATCAAAAAGTTTCCAAAACGTCAACACTGGCACTGATGAACCCTATCACTCACTGAAACCGAATCGTGTGATCAAGGCACACCACAGGGCCATCTCCTCCTTTATCACTTTTTTTTTTTTTTTTTAGAGTTTAAAGCACTAGAAAATTATGTATACTCTTAATATGATACTATACAGACATATGATACTTCAGCTTGATTTAAGTGTGGAGAAATAAAATTTCATGGTTAAATACAAAATATCTCTTAAAATATTTAAAATATACTTTATTTTGTACATTATGCAAACGGATTAACAATTTGATGATAAGAAAAATAAATATTCAGTGAAATGTCGTCTCTTTGCGATACAGATGTATGAACATAGATATATATAACATGAAGTAAAGCACCCACCAACTGTTACGCGCCCATATACCCTGACATGATTCCAAATCCCTGTAATATGATCTGAATGACACGTTCACATTAAAACTCCTGACAATGGTTCCTACAGGTAGCTCCACTAAACCACTGAGCTGTTTGTACAATAATATTGCTCTACGTATCTTTTTTTTTTCTGTTCTATATCCCTAAATCCATCTAAAAATTTAATGGTGGTGCCGACCACAACTTCAACTCAATCCGTGCCTTTATTGCTTCCTGAAATTACCTGGAAATAGGAGCTATGCATCGGATTGTTTAGGGGAACAACACTCATCTCGTTAAAGAAGGCAACTCCTCCTCTCCAGTGTAGAACCAATGTATCGTATAATAGGTCTCTGATCTCTCAGGTCAAATGGTGCAGAGTCACTCTTCACTGAAGAGCTCTATGAGTTATGGTCGCGGTGTGTACAAAAGCAATGAAAAAGGGCACAATGTCATTAATTTTAAAAAAGAAAGGCTGATCTCATCTGAAAATCAAAACAGTTCTTGAGCCAGAGACAGTGATGTCCAGTTCTTAAACAGCTGTCGCCTTACCACGACAATCAGATACGCAGTTTATTTTGGTGTAGTTTAAATGCAACAGAAAAGGTTTGTGACAATAACCCTTCTACATCTACGTTAGGTTAAACATAAATGCTTACATTCATATCCTTAACAGCTTGCCTGTAAACAAACAGATTCATTCAGTATGTAAAAATGTCTTCACTATGGACATTTTAGAAGTTCTAGTATGCACGACAGAATTGCATAATGTCTGCCAATGAGAAAAGCGTAGGGAGGATAGAATAGAAAGGACAAGCCGCTACAAGAAGACTAACTAGTGGGCACCCTATAAGAGGATGGGCTTGGGGATGGAGGGCAGATGGGGTAGTGGGAAGTCAGTTTGGGAAGGCTGGGGAAGGATTCAGGGTGGAAGTTGCCCCAGAAGTTTAAGGGGCACCTCCCTTTGGCAGTGGAACAGCACTCTTAGTAGTCAACGCAGCGCCGAGGGTGAGGGTGTACACAATGCTCTTGTCGGACAAGAAGGCCATTTTAGTGTCAAGATGAGATGAAGGCATTCTAGTAGGCAGCCAGGTCACAGTGTTGGAGCTAAAAACCTCAGATGGAGATGATGGACGCAGTCTTTCTACACTGTCTCCACTCGGCTGGGATCATGGGGTTCTAGGACAAGAGGAAAAAAAGACACTCAGACAAAGTACATGTTTAATTTGTCCAGTATCGTGTTAGAATTTGAATCCAAGACATCTGAACTGAAGATGGCAAATAAGATGAAAAAAAAGGAAAGAAGCAAGTGCAAAAATATTAACAAATATGCAAAAAAAAAAATGCAATATATACAATTAAAATAACAAAAAAAAAAAAAAAACACTTTTCACAGGATAGGAAAACAAGTTTTAAAGTATTCTCTGCATGTATCATATTTATTCCAGTGACAAAAAAGTCACTCGTACAACATGTTTAAAGGCTTAAAAATTTCTGAGTGGTGTAGAAGATTTGCACAAACTTGAGAAACGACACCACCTTGTGGTGATGTCGTTAAACAGCAAGGCCAATTGCCAATCTCAACAATTTTGGTAACTTACAACCTCCAGAGATAAGTTTTTTTTTTTTACAGAATAACACCCAAATAATGTTTCTTGTCAAGCTGAATCCTATAATGGCTTTATTTTCTAAATAATGCTTATCATTTTTCAATACCCATAAATATTCTGATCTTCAGAGTAAGCAGTTCAGTGGTTTTACTGACATATCTTTCAGAATTTAAATTGAATTATTAGATTCACTCATGGTTTAGTCTTCAGCCAACCTAAAGCATGCATAATAAATCTTGAGATAGGCACAGTGAAAATGTATGGCGCGTTAAAGAAGTATTTTAAATCACTGCATTGGTATTTTTCTGTTTTTCCCCCTGAGATTTGGTGGTTAACTGACTCTGTGTGGACTATGGGAGATGTATAGGTTTGACTTAATGTTAAACTTGATCATTTTAAAATGTGGGTACATTTGCAAAGCTGTACAGAGGGTCCTCAAATCTTGACTAATACATTTTTCCACAAGGATTGTCAAAGTTTAACCTCTAATTTTCTTGTCTTACCTGAGAGAGATGACTCCTGCTCATCTTGTAACGCTGTCTCCTTAGAGACCTGCTGTGAATCGGTGACCTCTTTATCGTTCTCCTTGTCTTTCTGAGGAGCAGCACTGGCCTCCTCCACTTGTTCGCCCTTGTCCTCCCCCTCTGTCTCTGTCTCGCCCTCCCCAGAGTCAGTACTTCTAATGCTGAGGCGCCTCATACGATACATAACATCCACCTCTCTCATTCTGGACAGGCGCTCAACTGCCACCCGACCTGGAGAAATGGCCAGCTTGTTCTGCAATGCTTCAATTCGGTGGGAGGGGCCCCTGCTTTTCCTTTCTCCCTCCAAGCTAAGCGACAGCCTGCGGTCTAGATTTGGGGGAACTGAAAGTGGCAGTCTATCTGGCGGAAACTCTGGTAATCCATGAGTCCGTAAGCCAAGTCTATGCTCTGAAACAGCAAATGGCTTCTTTTCTTGCTCCTGCTTGTCATCGGGCATTGTTTTGTCTTCCCCCTCACACTCACTTTTTACTTTAGCTGTGAGTTTGTCTGTACTGCCTTCAGGTGTTTCTCCTGTAATGGCTTCACTCTCTCCTAACTCTGCTTCCTTAGTTACTGTTTGATCAACTCTCCGTTCTTTTGTGACGAGGAGGTCTGCGGGCACATCAGTTATAAATATTGTGGATGCACTCTCCTCTGTTGCTCTGTCCACTGGTATACTCTCGGCAGGATTAACTGTGCACAAATTGTCAAAGTTTTCTGCCTGAGCATTGTCTGTTCTTTCACCCACTCCCACATTTTCCTGTGTTGAAGATTGCTGCTCCCTTGTTTCAGCACACATGTCAGACCCTGACTGACTTAAACTTGAGTCATTTTGCTCCTTTGTTTTTGTAACCTCTGCTGGACTTCCTAATGCACCGCATTGTGGTGGACTGCCATTTTGATTGGCCGAGCTGTCTGAACTGTTCTCCTCGTGAAGTGGAGGCAAAGGACCCTGTCTCATCTGATTCTCAAGCTCTCTTTTACAAATAGGACACTCCTCCTCTGATTCAACATTGGAATCCTGAAGAAGCTCTGCGTCATTAGATTTAAAATTGCCTGCTGATGCTTTATTGACATCCACAAGGTCTCTTGACTGACGCAAAGTCTGGCATATGTCCTCATAATCCGGAGGACTAGTAAGCGTAGAGGCATCCTGCATTGGCTGTCTGTCTGCCCATGGTACCTCAGCTGCTGCAGTGTTTGTTGTTGGACTGAAGTCACAAAGAGGTGTCTCAATAGGCTCATCTGGTAGGTCTAGTTTAACTGTCCTGCCATCATTGCTCCGTCTACGGGAAAGATGCGCAACAACCCTGTATTCTCTGAATCCTGTCTCGCGAGGTGGGACGGGGAGCTCCTCCCTTAGCTGCTTGCTGAAGGTTACTGACTTTGTTGCAGGCCTGGAGAAGGCGCTCTTGACTTCCCTGTATTCTGGGTCAACAGACCAGCTTACTGCACTGCGCCTGAGGCTGCTGGGCTTGTTGAGAGGTTCTGATGGCAATCGGATTTTGATACGCTCAGGAATTTGAACCGAACCATTTGGGACTTTATTGCTGGCAGTGCCTAGCTCCAAGATGTCTTTGTAGGCCTCATTGAGGTCCTCTATGCACTTGTCAACACTGGGCTGTTTGCTGCTTTGCTGCTGCTGTTGATCCTGGACTTCTTTTTTGATGGTCTCTAACTCTTTGACAGCATCCCATGGTCGCTGACTCGCCGGTTTCACCAGAAACTGTTCAAATGGTTCCTGCCCATTGTTTGCTGCTGGTTTTGTCTCCTCCGCATTTCCTGAGGGTGGTACTGCTGGCTGCTGAGCTGTGCTCTTGTTCAGCTGGTTGGAGAAGGTGGATGTCAGGGAAAAGGCGCTGTTGCTTGAAAGTTTCAGGCTCTTCACTCCCTGTATAGGAAAACTGAAGGCAGTGCCCACTACGCTGCTGCTATCAGCAGGGACTTCAGCGCCAGGAGGGACAGGGTCTTGTTGTGCTTCCTTGTTTTCAGGGCCAGGTTTTCGGGCCTCTGGGCTAGTTTGTGTCTCCTGGTCTCGATACTGGTTTGCAGGCCAGGATCCCGACAGTTTCATCTCTTTGTAATGGTTTATCTTAGGGGGTCTACAGGGTACTCTTTTAAACATTTTGCTGCTCGCTCTACTGCTTGTTTTGCTGCTTGCTATGCTACCAGTTAGTGCTTGCAGCTCAGCTTCAGCTGAGGATGTGCTTTGGAGACTTTGGTTTGTCAAATGGCCAGTTTTGTTGTCATTAGGACTGTCCGCTGGATCTGGCGATTTTTCATTGTTGTTATTCTGATCACGGATTGTCCCACTGAGCTGCGGAGTAACAGGGACAGACACCAAACAAAAAATTGTCTCACTAAGTCTCTTTTTTAGGTTCTTGGATTTGTCCTTCTCTGGTGGATCAGGTTGTTCCACCTTTTTTACTTCTGTCACAGTTTCAGAAACACCCTGATCAGCCGGCTTACACGGGGGAGGAGGTGGTTTACCTAGAATAGATGAAGGAAAAAACTGACTACGGCTTTGTTCAGGAGCTACACTGTCACTTTTTTTGTTTATTCCCCTGTTGCACCATCGATTACTGCTGTCATTTTCATTGAGAGTTGTTTTGCGGCTGTCAGTATTGAGAGCTGCCCCCTGTTGGGGAGGAAAGGCACTATCATGCGTAGATTGTCCTAATATTTTAGCGGACGGAGTCTCTTTATTGATGTTACGGATCTTGTCTGAGTCAGTGAGAGAACTTCCGCTAGGCCCTCCTGAGATTTGCTTCACTCTTGGGTCTTCAATGGGTAATGAACGAGTGTGACCTGGTTGTTCTTCATGTCCAGAAAGTATCTGTTTTCGATAGGATGCACTACGGTCTCCATAATGTTCCAGCCATGAACCAGCTGCCCCTCTGGATAACCACCTTCCAGGATCTGAGCTGGGCATCTGCAAAGCTTCTGCCCTCCATCTTAGGCTTGCCATTTCATTGCGGTTGATTGAAACTGCTCTTGGGGGTGGGGCTCTTTTATAAGATGGAGGTGGGATGTAGCCAGGGGGCTCCATTCCAGAGATGGCAGAGTGTTGTGCGAAATAGTCTTGCCTCAGCTCCCCACCCCTTGGGTAATAGATAGGCCTTTCTTTTTGTTTGGCACCCTGGTCTATAGCAAGCATTTCTGCGCTACCCCTTGTCTGCTGGTGAATCTCATATGACGGAGGCTTTAGAGGCCTGCTGAACCTGGGCTTTGGTAAAAGTGCAACATGGCTGCTAGGCCCAGCATTCCTACCCCACCGGTCCCTGACAACAGCACCACTATAGATATACCTACTATAGGGCCCAGAGAAGACAGTGCTGTTTATTCTCTGTTGTCTATCAGGTAGGCTAGGCCTGGATGGAATGAGCTCTCTACCACTAGTTCGATCAGGTGACAAAACTCTGGGAAGAGACTGAGACTTTGCTTTTGTTCTAGGGTGAAAAAAACCCTCCGGTGTCCTCAGGCGGTATTGGTCCTGAGCCCATCTGTCCCCGTCCCCATCCGACAGTTGCCTTCCAAGGCCCACAGCAGGTCTCCACTCCTCTGTACCAAGGCTCTGACACTTCCTCTCCCCGGTCACCCTTAGCTGACCAGGGGCTGCGTCCAAGTCCCTTAGCCAGGAAATGTCCTCCCATAGCTGCTGCGCTTGCCTCTCTGCTCTGTGTTCCTCTGCCGCAATCAGGGCCTGTGGCCTCCATGCGCCAGCAGAAGCCCTCAACTCCCTGCCATCAGCATAGTCCAAAAGGATGCTGAAGTCCTGGCCTCGCCTTCGCCAGTAGGAAACATCCCTGTCCTCATAGCTTAGCGGCTCCGAATAAGTCAAACTGGGAACATCGTAGAACCTGCAAAGACAGAAGTTCAGTGTGAATAAGACAATCACAGTGTCACAGGAGTGATGAGCACTCTGAATCTAGTTTTTCTAGGTGTAGTTACAGAAGTTGCAAGATTAGTAATATCTGACACACTGTCATTTGGTTTAATCACACAGATAATCACAGATAAATATCTAAAAGGAAATATTTTTATATGATTGTTTGCTTGTATTCCATAGTTTAAAAGAAACACTAAAAAGAAACTGTTAGTACATTAAACTATCAGCAACAAACAGACTTTCCTACATTAAAATGAATCAAAATAACTCTAATGTAATAAAGCAGCACCGCCCTTTTGAGATTTCATAAATGCCAAAAATGAGAAATTAGTGTCCATTGCCAGTCTCAAGCATGTGTTTTAGCTTTGGCAGTATTGGCTTTCCAATGCAACTTAATCAAGAAAAGCCAGCACATACGAGACAGAAGTGCTTAAGTCAGCGGCTTCCAAGTCCCTTGAAGAAACCATGAAATTGTGATGCTACTGCAATATGATCTGCATATTAAATTGTGCTGACCTTATCTTGGAAGCTTGTCATCTGGACAGTGACTGTGGCTCTTTAAAAAAGTCTACAAAAAACACAATACCTGATCCAACATGAAAACAAAACTTTTTTCCCCTCTGTTTATCTGATCAAATGACTCTATTAGTAGAATCAACTTTACCCTTATTGGACAAATATTATCAGCTGCCCATAAAAAATTGTGTTCATGAAATAAAATTCAGGGAAAAAAGAGAAGAAGAGGATCTTTATGATTGTTTTGATTGGGCAAATATGTAATACCATATAAGTCTTAATCTCATTTTACAAAATGCTGAATTTAACATAAAATGGCAGATGTGTGGTGAGTGACTGTTGGCAGGTTTAAAACAGTGGTTCCACTGTGTTGTGATAAAGCAGTGCTGCCTGGAGATGATTTTAGTTATGCTTCCATATTTACCTCTTTTGTGCAGGATACGGCTGTAATGCATGCTGCACTGCCAACACAATTACCTTAGAAAAAGCATACTTAATCATGACGGATTAAGTCTAAAAAAACAGAGTTTGGCTTCTTTTTGTTCAAGAGGGTCATTTTGGTAAACTACACTGTAATTTTAAATTTCTAATTTTCTGCGGCAGTCGTGATAATTTTGTTGGTTTGGCAGAACAGCACTGCTGAAAGAAGCAAAAGAAACACTGTGATATCTATGAGTTTCCGTAGGTCAACAGTCACCTCCAAGCATAAAAGCAAGCATTTCAATGAAATAAATCAATAATTGTATTTTCTCAGGCTATATTTATATTTCTGTTACAGCTACATAATTCTGTGATTTGCTGTTAGCAGTTCAACAAAAACAAATAAAAATCAAAGCATAAAATTCATATTATTAATACATATTATAATATACATCCCTGAAAAGTCCAAACTAATAAATGATAAAAACCAGATTTTAAAAAGGGAATGAATTACAA
>JAPZDX010000004.1:21716144-21729776 GCA_029783625.1 Naso annulatus | reverse complement strand
ATGTATATATTACAATATAAAAATAAAAATACAATCCCGTTACAAGTTCTGGTTCATGTTTTGTGTCATTTTGTTAAAGCTGTAGTTGGTAACATTTGGGGATCTAGCTAGTTGTAGCATGAGACTCCTTGGGAAACAACTTCACTGCACCCTCCTCTCCCTGTTTTTTCTGCGGCTCGCGTTTTATTTCGTTTGTTGATGCTCTCTCATTTAAGTCCAGTATGCACCAAGGATTCACAATGGGATGAAACAGTTGCAGGGTAAATTGCTGCGGAGTAAACTGGTCTGTCTCAGCTCGACTCAAGCAGGCTGATGGTGTCTCTTGCAGGCACTGTTGGCGGAGGTGAGCTTTAGAGCATAACGCACGTCACTTGCTTCAACAGCCAATCAGCTTGTGCTGACTCCACCTGTTGCTAAGAAGTGCAGTGTAGGGCAGCCAATAGGAACAGTCCTGGTTAGAGAGCAGCACTCACTGGGCAAAGATAACAGATTTTTTAGACTCCTGAATAAGGAGGTATGGGAAACCAGAGATCTTGCGATATTCTCAGACCACATCACTTACTAATAGCTGTCTATGTGTATTATGACTTTTTTTTCCAAATAGAACACAAAAAGTTATTCATGCTCCGCCCAAAGTTACCAACTACAGCTTTAATACGTGTTAGGTTTTTAAAAATGGTTGTTGCTGACGCGTGCTCCTGAGTTTGACCAATCAAAGTACACTCACTTCACTTTAGTTCCTCATGTGCTGCAAAAGTACCTCCTCTGGGGTTTGAGCTTAAAAAGTTCCGCAAAACAAAGTTCTAAGGACTATAATAATTTACAATTCCTGCGGCGCGGATGCAATAAAATGGGAGATTCTTAGAATATTGTTCGTAGAACTATGAAATAGTTCCTGTGGTCTGAAAACCCCTATGCCTTTGCAGCATGGTTAGACATTTAATCTTCATCACCCTCAGCAGCCCAGCCTTGGCCAGTCTATTGAGGGCAATAACAGGTGTAGGATGTCATAGACGGCGACACATTGCCTTATCATATTTTGTATAACAACACACAAATAATCTGCCCTATTCACTGAGAATGACTCAGCAAAATATTGTCAATGAAAACTTTCTGAAGTTCAGTGCTGTGGGGTTTGGATGTTTTTTAATTATCTTGTTTGTGTTTGTGCATGTTTTTGTGCGTGTGTGTTTTCCCTACAGAATACGATGTGCTGACATCTTGGCTGACATAAACACAGGTGGACAATGGACTGTTGCTAAGGCAGTTTTCAGTGGTTCAGTGACAGGAACAATTAGACTGGTAAGTACCAAGAGAAGCCAAAGTCTTCTCCACAAATGTTACATTATATGCTATACATAAATTGTTTGTATAAATTACAATCACCCTGCATTAAGATTTTGTCTCACAAACATCTAACATTAAAATGTTACTTTTAAAGCGCAAGCCTAGTTAATGAGGCCTAAAAAAAATTAAATATTATTACACAGTAAATGGATTTGTTGCATTAATAATAAATGAATCAGTGGCTGTTACATTTGAATTTACCACAATTAAAACATTGTCAGACTCATGATATACAGCTTAAAAATTGTCAAAATTGATGCGGTGGAGCCAGAGCTGTTGTCTGTTTTCTTTCTTTCTTTTTCTTTTTTTTTTTTTTGACAAAACCTGGTGTTTAAATTGTTAAAATGCAACACAATTCCCTATAGTTTTGTCAGAGATAGGGGTGTGTAGCTGCTAATGTGGCCTCAAGCCACAAGCAAAGATGAGGAGTTTGGGACAAAGCTCTGATGAGTTCATGCAGTTGTTGTCTTCACAACCCCTGAGACAATCTTTGATGTGTAAAATTGATTGAGTTCCAGCTTTATTCACATCCTGCATCACCTTTCAAAGATTGCATTTATCTTTGGGTGGCTCTCACCAACAATTAGAGTAATCTTAAACCAGCAGCCCATTTTTATCGGTTATTGTCAGGTTGACTTTCCCATGTTACAAAAAGTCAACACCTATTTGACTGACATGAGAAAAAAAACAAGGTGCAGTTTTGATCATAAATGTATAAGACAGAAAAAATAGCAGAATTTATGTATCTGCTTACAAAGCTCTAAATCAATGCTTTTTCAGCGGGTTTATGAACATGTGGTAAAGAATCAGAAGCCTTTGTGCATGACCTGAACTGAAACAGGATACACTGTGTTTAAATCTATTCACCGTCCTTTGCTCGAAAAAACGGCTTATTCATCTGATTCTCCATATAAGGATAAGAAAATTGGCCACTGTCTTTCTTGACAACAACACATTTTGAAATTGACATTGTTAAATGGACAGTATATCCTCTACTCTCTGAAAAACCATGTAGCTCCTCACCAAAACCAAAGTTTTGAGATTTCCACATGGAACAGTTGTGAGAATCAGAATCAGATGGTTTTCTTTGACACAGAACGCATACGAGGTTTCCTTTCCAGCTAACAGATAAGGAGCCAAGCTGCCACAAAAACATGACAGAGTATTTCTACTGCTCTGGACAGGCAGACAGTGCATTCATTATGCCTGCAGTCGGTTGCAACAAGCAGATATGGGAGGCAGGGGCGATACCATTAGCTTAACATCCCTCTGCTATGGTTAGTGGAACCTACAGGCCCCCTGAACTTGGAGGCTCAGTGAGGGAACAGCTGCCTCTGTCAGCCACGCTGCAGAGGCCCCACACTGAGCTCTGCACTGCATCTATGGATAAGAGTTTGCAATATCTCCAGAGAGGCTGTTTTATCAAGAAGAAAACAGCAGTCATAGCTATTGGACGCACACAACGAGTTTAAGCATGCTTAACAATAAGTTACAATTGTAAGTGTATGCAATATTCCTGAATCTCCAGTGGTGTCAATTTTAGCTTCTTTTATATTTCAAGCATCAGCTCACAAGCATCCAGTTCTCGTTTAACTATTTACTAAAAACAAGATTTTCTATCTCTCTTTTTCTCTTTCTTTAGTTCCAGCAGATGTTTCCTGACGGAAGCAGCAGTGATATGACACTGCTGGTTTCCCTTCAATCTTCAGTCACAGTAAGAGTGAGTAAAGGGTCATTCACTGTGCACATATACACAATTTAGATAGGTTGCTTTCAGGAGATCTCCTGGTAGAATCTTCACTTATAAAACATTTGGTGGCAGAAGTTGAAATCCATATTCCAATGTCAACAATCAACTCTAACATAAATATTTTTCAATCAACAGTATTAAGCCCTTGTATTTTATTTTCCCTGTAGACAACTAAGACGTCTTTGTTCATCAACCGCATGGGCACCAACGGCCAGTGCAACAATACTGGAGGCACATTCAATCCCTCCAACATGATATCAATGGTGAGACGAGATTTTCATTGCTGCTCCTCTTCTTCATTATTCTGCACCTTTTAGGGCATTTCTAGCATATTTGCAGTTATTTAATAAGCTGGTGCACCTAATGGTTTGTTACATGGAACCATCCGGAAAGCTGCTTTGAAAACTGTTTGGAAACGACAAAAATCTCAGTTTATAGAGCTACTTCAACCGATACAGTCAATGACTTAAACTGCCACACCTTGTCAAGAGAAGAATGAGCACATCAAGAAAAACCTGCTATGACGTTCTTTGCTCTTTTTTCAATTAAGGAATTCTGCCCAGGTGTGATATAACTGATGCCTCAACCACATCATTGCTAATGTCATTAGGAGTCACCGTTATTGTTTTCAAAGGCTTGCCAGTCATCACACCTAAATCACACCTGTGGCTGCCAGTAGCTCCTCACAAGACACTGATTGGTCAGAACTACAGTGACTTCGACACAAGCCCATAGCTTTATGTTTGAGCCCGTGCAAATGTGGCTGAATGTGATGCATGCAAGGTAAAACCTAGCCCTTGATGACAGTACTTTAACACCTTGAGGAAGGCGGAAAAACAGGTTTACACTGCAGTCTGTAGCACTTGGTTCGAAGTCCTTTAATCAGTTAACGTTAATCAGTTAGACAATAGTTTTAAGCAATGCAGAGAAGGAAGCCTATCACATTTTAGTTTCATTTTCTAATTTCTGAATACAATCATAAAATGTCAGATAACTTGTTTAGCCAGTCCCACTTATTGTGACCAAATTGTGCCTTTGACGTAAGCGTCTATACGCATTTCCTTCTTTCTGTTCCCCCTCCAGAGCTCCAGCTGTTCACTGCTGAACCCTTTGAGCTGTGTGGTTGGTGAGGTATCCACAAGACAGGGCGAAGTGACCATGAGTGGGAGGCAGGTCCTCACCGACAGCATCATCCAGCTCACCGGAGATGCGACAGGTACTACGTTGACATTATGTGTGTGTCTGTGTGTGTGTGTGTGTGTGTGTGTGTGTGTGTGTGTGTGTGTGGCAATGACTAAAGATTTAAATGAAACCTTTAAGTGATAGATAGGGCTTATAAATCCAGAGACATGTATGTAATATTACAAAAAAATCAGATGTTCATGTTCTTCATGTTTTTCTGTGTTTGAAGTTGTGACCAGGTCTTTAGTGCTGAAAAACGACGAAAACATAATTGCATGTGCTGACATCGTCCCAGAGTCCCCATCAGCAGTGCAGACATTTCCCAGTGTGGCTAACTTCAGTAGGTGAGTGCAGCTACTAAAACTCTAAATATTCTAAATACTGCGTAATTAATATCCTTTCATCAGAGGCTTCTTTTATTTCTCTTGGCAGACTTCTACTATTTGCCCTGAAGAAAACAAATTTGTTGTTCTTGTAAATACTGAATGTTCGTTGTGACTTCATAAACTGGGTGTAGAAACAGATGTTTGCAGACGTGTGCAGTATTTCTCAGGTCACCGACAAATCAGACTTATTCTGTTGGGCTGAACTCCAGTTTTAAGAGCTTGCTCTATATTTGGGCCGGTGTTTACACCTAGAATTATTGCAGTGTAGATTCTGTCATACTGTCGATCACAATCTGTCATGGATTTTATGTATCTAGATGACTATTTCACCAACTGGAGCTCTGTCTACAAGCATTGTAATTCAATACTTTTATTTTCAAATTTATTATGACATGTTTGCATGCATCCATAATTTTTAAATGTAAAAAACAGATGATTTGTAATGGAACACAACTGGGCCCAAATTAATATCACAATATCCGCTTAACTGCTACTCTTTGGACACTGACCTTTTCTCTTTAGTCTTGAATTTTTTTTTTTTTTTTTTTTTTTTGTAATTTTAATGTTGCATTTTGTGGAAAGTGGCCAGACTGAACTGCAGAACTTTTAAGATTTCTTGCCAGTTTACTGAACTGCTGCTAAAATGATCTTTATTTTTGAATAATACTCATTAGCTGCGAGCAAAAAGCACAGGAGAAATGATTTAGTTGGAACAGATGGACGATTATGGGGTTTGTTATTATTACTTTATACTTTATTATAGTTAACCCATCATCACTCACCGGTCGCCTCCACCATCCCCTCCAGGATGACCACGATCTCAAAGTCCTCCTTCTCCAGCTGGGCCTGCGACATGTCCCAGAACGGTGAATGTGCGTCAATCTCGTGGGAGATGACCAGTGGCGAGACCAGGAAGAGACGGTCATCGCCTGTCTCGAAGCCCACGCTGATGTCTGTCTGGTCCAGCGGAATGAACTCACCTGGAGGAGGTGAGGAAGAGGAAGATTTTTTTCTCAGTATGCTTCTGCACAGAGTGCCTGCATAACTGTTAGTTACTCTATAATTCTTGTTTATTTTAACACAGTTGAATACAAAATCTTTTGAGTAATTTAAAGAAACAAACACAAGGTTCACAAATTAGCCTATCTGGAAGTCTCACCTTCCTGAGTCTGTTTGGACTTGATGAGCTTGGCCCTCATGTTGGCTCCCACGATGTGGGAGCTGCGCAGGTCGCCCACCCTGAACATCAGACAGAGCTTGTCGTCTCTCAGGGAGATAACGGCGTGCTTGGAGAACACCAGCGTCTCTGCCCGTTTGTTGGGCTGTGAGATCTTCACAAACATACAGCCGACCTGCACGGAGAGGAGGTGGGGAGGTGTGAAGGAGAGAGTGGGTGCAAAAAGCTCAAACTTTTACAATACCTGGAAAAGCTGAGGAGTATTGAAAAAATGAATGACATGTGATTTTAATTATTAACACAGACTGCACACACAGCATTTTTAGAGCTTTTTTTTCCAGTCTTGAGTGTTTAAAACAGCAGTGACACTTAAATTAACCTCAGAGTCGATCATTTTTTAATATGCACACATTTCCATTAGTCGCTCATATGGCAGGTCTCCAGCTCACAAACATGCATAATCGTGATTCTGCCTGGACATCAGTGTCTGCATACGTCCTCTTTAACCTGACTTCATGATGTGCAGTAGCAGTCCTGACCAATTTCATATAAGGTGACATTAAAGGTAGAGATAGTAGCATTTTCCTAAAAAAACTAAATATAGACTTATACAAAATAAATCGGGTTCAGTCATCACGTAAGGTCCTCTAGACGTGTGTGGTGACTGTGTCTGCAGAGCCCCGCCCTCTGCCTGTGTTTTAAAATTTTGGTTTAGGCAGGATGTTTCTGGGCGGGGAGTGGGTGCCTTTCCCCCAGTGCGCAGGGGAGGTTGAGAGTGGATAAAAAATGGCGAGTGGAAGCATTCACACCAGAGAAAATTACAGATGTGGACACAGCAGCGAAGAAAAGGAAGTGTGGCTCTATGCGGCAAAACGACAAGCGGGTAAAGCTCGTTCCAGAGCAAGAGTGAATCTCAGTTTGGCCTTGAGCCGCCTCCAAACACTGAGGGAGAGGCTGGGGATGAAGAGCGACGTGGTGCTGGCTGCTTTCTGTTGGACAGGTAGGTAAAAAATACCGGCGGTTAGCTTGTGCTAGCTTGTTAAGTCATCAACTCCTCCATTAAAACCAATGTAATATTTATACTTAGCTTGCTGTGTAGGTACAAGCAGTATATGTACACGCTACAATACTTCTGGTGGGGTTGAGACCGGGAGGAGAGGCCCAATTTGTGTTTACAAGCAGCAACGAACAAATGCTACTAACCCTACCTTTAAATATAAAAACATGTTTTGTTGTTTAATGTTTCATAACAAAATATTAAAACATTTGAATTATAATTGAAACTAAGATTTAAGTCATGCGTCATATTCTCACAATTAAAATTAGACAAGTTTAGATTTTCTAATGTCACCATAATAATCTTCTTTAACTGTCATAGTAATCACATTACATAGTATCTGAAAAATAATGTGATTTTGACTAATTTTTGCCACTGCCAGCTAAACGTTATTCCTACATATGATCTCCCCATTTCTCAGTAATGTTCCAGCCCTGCTGCTCACCATGAAGGCATTGACCATTGAGCCCAGTATAGCTTGTAGCAGCAGCAGCATGGTGCCCACCGGACACTGGTCAGTGATGACACGGTGGCCATAGCCAATGGTGGTCTCTGTCTCAATGGAGAAGAGGAAGGCAGAGATGAAGCCATTGACGTTGTTGACGCATGGCGTCCACGTCTCATCCTCCAGATGGTCCAGATCACCCCTTGAAAGGAGAAGGAGGAGAATGTGTGAGAGCGAGAAGGGGGGAGGGTGACAGAGAGGGTGTCGGGAGGGAAAAATAGAGAGCGAGATTTATATTTTAAGAACGGAGATGCAGGAATGTATGTATGACGACTCATCTCTCCTTTATATTTATAATCTCCTTTCAGCTAATTCTAACAATATATTAAAAGTTTTCCACATTTCAGCCTAATTATCAACTTAACAGTCTGCTGTCACTTTTTCTCCACGCTGCAAAAAGCTACTTTTTCCCATCATACATCATCACATGGAGCATCTTCACTGTATGTGCTGGTTTTTCAGTTCTGTGCCACTTAAAAGTCTGCAGATTTTCTTTCAGACCAATCACTGCACAGGCTAATGTCCCTGATTAACACACCTCCAGCCAGGGAGGAAGAGCTTAATAATGAAAGTGCCGTTAAGAAATGTATATAATCTATGACTTTTATTGACCTGTGTTGGTGACTGAAGAATTGCGGCAACACTGACAGCTCTCTGGCACAGCTTACGCTGGCCTGTAAATGATATAAAGAGGTCACGCCTTTACGAGACGAATACGTTAGCTAATTAGAGCTGGGATCCAGCAGACACATCTTGTGAAGAGGTGACACATCATGATGAAATACGCTGTAATATTAATACTGCTTTGTCATCTGCTTTTCTGGCTGAAATTTTTTTAGCTGTCGTTGCAGAAATGCCATGCATCGCTCGTTTCTCACTCGCAGCATCATCCTCAGTTTTTGATTGATGTAACGTTGCCTCGTGATGATTTCATTAAAGGAATAGTTTGACATTTTGATGGTTATGTTATTAACTTTCTTGCATTAAGTTTGCAAAGGAGATCGATTTTTTTTTAGATGTCTTCTAAATATGAAGCTATAGACAGGAGGACGTTAAGTTAGCATAGCAGAAAGAATGAAAATGGGTGGCAATAGCTAGCCTGATCCCTGATTTAAGCAAAAGCTCACGAGAAGCCATGGTATGTTGTGATAATGTCACACCTAGGGGGCGCTGTTTGACCCGACATGAAGCAGAGAAGACTTAAGATAGTCAACATTAACACAAGATCTCTCACTGTATGCTGCGCCAATGGTATGGAATGGTATACACACTTCCTGTCACTTAGACAATTTAAGTGTCTGTTTATGTCCGTTGTGATGCAAGGCGGGAAGCAACAGTTCTCAGATCTCGTGAGAACGTGTTGCTGAGACGGAGACAGATCTCAAACAAATTTGATTTTCTGTGTGTCTAAAGAAATACCATTTTTAAATCAGAATGTTCGGAAAATATGTGTCTTGTGAAAAATGACTCCAGTATGTATCTTGGTGACAATGGGGCGAAAGAATTGGTCGTAATCTGTGATCACGTTTATTTCTTCCATAAGAATGAATGGACCCAAAACTGCTTCCTGTCTCCTAAAGGGGGCGGGGCCGTGGTGAAAAACCCATGTGACACTGATACAGGAAATGAACGGTCAGTGGAAGGCCTCACTCTCCTGTTAACTGTCTCTGACTCAACTTATCCTGCTGCTACGTTGTTAGCTTGACCTAGCCTAGCTTACCAGTTCTCACTGATGTCAAGTCAGCATAATAACCTGTGTTATCATTGATGAATCTATCAAGTTTATTAATCACCTCTTGGAGATATAAATTGCTCAATTCGTGCCTAAACTAAGCCACCACAGTGGTTGAAGATTTCCTTTTGTAGCAGTTTTAACAGTAAAAATTGTGTTATCTGGATACAACTGGTAGTTGTATTGGTTTGTAATGGTTAAACAATAATAAGCTAACCTGGCTGTAGCTCCACCTTTACCAAACAAACATGAATGCTATCAATCTTCCTAGTTAAAGCTGGGAAATATCCCAAAATGTCAAACTATTCCTTTAAGCAGCCAGCAGGTACTAGGTAGCATATAAACTTCCTGTTATTAGTTGGTACAAATGTAGCCAAAATGTCTGATAGTGACCTTAAAACTCAATCAAACACCCTTTTGGCTATAGGTCCTCTGATCTTGTTCATTGTCAGTAGAATTTAGCATGTACAGCAGAATGAAAATTCACAGATTCTTTATGGGCTCATGACCAAAGAGGTCTAAATATATGGACGTGTTCCCCCCCCTCGCTCAGTAATCTTACCTACAATAGGCTATGAGGTACCAGATGGCCCCGAAGAAGAGCCATGTGACAGCATAGGCCATGACAAAGACAAAGAGCGAGCAGCGCCAGTTGAGGTCCACCAGAGTGGTGAAGATGTCAGTCAGGTAACGGTAAGTCTCTCTCATGTTACCGTGTTGAACATTGCAGCGACCGTTCTTCTCCACGTAGCGCTGTCTCTTACGCCGAGCCCGGGCTGATGAAGAGACGAGGGGACCATGTGACACAGGGGAGGAGAAGTACAGAAATATGCAAGGCTGAACAATGGGAGATCTTGCTCTTGAGGACAACCTATGCAGCAGGAGTTTTGCTGCTTCCCTATGCTTGAAGCAAGGTTGAGACTAGTCTTTAAAGGTTCCTTAGTTTAATAACCTAAAGTCACAAGAAACCCCTTTTAAAATCCCTCAGAAAACTTCAAGAATGCACACACACTCTGCCTTTGTAAAGTTCAGGGAAGTTCTGCTGTTTGAAGATAAAACTGACTGCAGACTGAGGATGAAGGTACGCTGAGACATTGGAGGATAAACAGAGGAAGGTGCCAGGGGACAAAACTGCTTAATAAGATGCAGCGTGGCTCCGGAAACCAGGCTGGCGGAGATGGGATATCAGAAATGAAAACAGACAGGTGAAGAGGAGACAGGAGATGAAGTACGACAGGACATCATCATCAAACAGAGAAGAAAAGCTGCAACACTGGACTTAAGATACTGTACAACCTTGAAGACAACTACAGTAATCTTTCATGTAGAAGCCTTTTTATTGTGGGTGCACCCGGCCATAACAAACTACGACATATGCAAGATGCAAAACTGTAAACAATAACAGCATGATTTTTTGTTATGTTGATATTTTGGTGCAAATTAATGGCTCTCAGAATAAAGTCTGCTCAAAAACTATGACTGTCCAGTTCTTTATTCACTGTATTTTCAGGTTTTAGGGATTATTTTTCCCTTTTGAATATACAAAGCAAAGAGGAGAGAAACTTGAACTTATGAAAAGCAGCAGAAGAAGCCAAATGAAAGAAGATGTGCCACAGAGACTGTCAAAATCACTGCGGGAGGAAGCTCTGCAGCACAGTCCAAATTAGAGGAGATTCACAACTATTGCAAGAGAGATGTGGAGGAGAAGGAGGTGCGCGAGTTCAGTCAACACACAGTGCGTGTTTGTCTGTGTAAAACCAGGAGAGTGATGATGTTGATCCACACTCTGGAGTCAGTCAACAGCTCCCAAATCTCTGGAGGAGTTGATGGAGTCTGTAATGATGTCCTGCGAACCATTTACATTCATATCATCGTTAAATAGGCCATCAAGGACAGGAAGGAGAATGCAGAATCACTCACCCCATCCGAACCGTCCCCTCTCCTTCTCCGTCCCCTGGGTCTTCTTCCTGCTGGTCTGGTTGGCTTTGGCCTCCCGCTCCGCCAGCTTGGCCTGGAATGACCTGTTGACCTTGGCCGAAGGCGGAGGGGATGGAGCCGTCTCCGTAGTAACGACGTGGCCCAGCTCCTCCGATAGGTTAAAAACTCCAGAGGAGGCGGTGACCTCAGTGGCCACTTCCACTTCTTCCCCCTCCCCTCTTTCTTCCACAGGGAGCGAGAGGGAATCTGGACGGGAGGGGAACACGGAATTCTCCAGCGCCATGGCCTGTGTGTGTATGTTTGTGTGTGAATGTGTGTCAAGTGTATTAGCGTGTTATTGATATCCTCCCTAAGGCAGACTCTGTCCACTGACTATTGATTGGACCATTTGTTTGCTCGACTGAAGCCTGAAATATAGAAGAAGAACACAATGATGTGTCACAGTAATTCAAAACACAATGATTTTTAACAGAAAAAGGGCCTGAGGACCTTCTCAGCGCCTCCATCCCTGTGATTCCTCTCAAGATACTTTTGCCTTTTTTTTTTTTCACATTAACAACAAGGCCTTTAAGTTCTGTGTGGCCTCACACAGATTTGACTTTCTGTTGCTGCCTTTTTTATCAATTCATCCCTTTTAGAAATAGAATAAAGAAGGAAATCACAGCGTTGAGGCAGATCTTGTACAGTTTTGTCAGTCTTTGAAGTGAAACATGAAAGAAGATTAAATGTGCAGTGTCTTTCTTTTAAAAGGAGTCCAATCCAGGAGCACAGTGTTGCACATTGGAGCCACTTTCACTGTTTTGCATGTTTCAAACAGCACCTTTGGGGTAAGTGTGTGTTGTATAAGTGCACTTACGGCTGTGTTAAACGTGATTTACGCTTCAGGCCTACCGCGATTTCTTACATAAGTCCCATACAAGTACAAGAAACTGAATTACATATGTATGTGGACAGAGAGACACGGTGTCTCTGAAATATGTGGAAAGTAAAATGGAGTCCTCGTCCTCTGCAGCTTTAGATGATGTGCGTCCATTCGGACAGCTGCTGGATGGACGCAAGAGGAGACCGATGGTGACAATCAAGATGACGCACTACGCCTGATGGATGGGATCAGAAATAGCTTCTATTAAAGGGAGTCTGTTAGCCAGCCAATAGGCTCCTCAATCCGTAAGGCTAATGTGAGACAGCGAGGAATGAACGAGATCTTACCTTGTCAGTGTAGCAACTTGTAGATGTGTCAGAGCTGGAACGGGCAGATGTTTTATCATAGGAAAAACAAAAATCTGGTCCAAGTACGAACCGCTGTGGGCAGCTGAGGTTCAGTGACACCCATTTCTGGTGTTTACCAGCGACGCAGCATCAGTCCACTCCGGTTCGCTTTCCCAGGAAAAACAAAGACCACCTCGATCCGACCTCAGCATGCACAATAAATTCATGAAGGACGAAAAGCCCATCAGCTGATTGATCGAGCTTAACAATAACAATCCCGGCAAAATACAGTTAAAAGAAAAACGATGACGGGATTGGTTGGACATGTGTCGGCCAGTGAACATGCGAAATGGTGGCAACAGGATAACCCGGCAGCACGGAGCGCTCCATCATCTGTGCATCTGATGGAGTCGGTCAGGTGAGGAGCCACTAAGCGGCGGAGGATGCTGTCATCAGCCCAGCCCCTATCAACACTGCCTGCCTCACGCGCCTCTCATTTCCTTCACAAAAGGGACAGAAGTCTTTTCCTTCCTCTCCGCTGCCTGCCAGACCCTCAGCATCTGCACACAGTTCAGTAATGAGGAAATGCAAAATGATTTTAATGACGTAATTACAGTATAATAACACGAGAGTCTAATATTTATATTTAGGTAAAGTGGCTGATATTATAATATGGCTTGTTTGGATAGGTTCAATATCTGGCTTCTTGTTTTGATCGTATTTTTGCTCTTCTTCAAGAAAACCCTCATATCAAACTACTAATTACTAAATTATAACAATAATAACGTTGGAACAGTTTTTCTTAATGAGATTATTTCTGCTGATACCAGATAAAGTCACGCGCTACATTATATCATCAAGGGTATCGCTTGATTATAATTAGCCTAATATTCATTAACAGCTATTCGGTTGCCGGCCTCTAGGTGGCAGTGTATGTTTTCACCGACGCCGGTAGGCAGTCTTCCTTTTCCAAGATGTCGGTGTACGGGCCAGTGGTGAAAATTCACCCCGTCGTTCTCGCCTCTATCTGCGACTCTTACGAGCGGAGAAATGAAGGGGCGAGTCGTGTTATTGGGACCCTGTTGGGTGAGCACAAATTTAACATATTTGCTTTTCTTTTAAAGGATCGTCATCTAATTTAACAGGTGATGGCTAACTGGCTAATTTCAGCTGCTAACGCATGCTGGTTCAGTTGAGTCCAGTAGTAGCATGCTAACCTAACTTTACATCTGGCTAGCGTTAGCCACCGCTACCTAGCTTAAACAGCTAGCAGCATCCCTTGTAACAGCTGCCAGTCCGTTGAGATGTTACACGGACGGAAACTGTGTTTATCACTGAATATGTAATGT
>JAPZDX010000004.1:21664534-21674732 GCA_029783625.1 Naso annulatus | reverse complement strand
ATTTTTATTGCAATCTTCCTGATTGTTTGAGCTGCACCAAAGACGTTCCATAAACATAATTAAAAAAAAAAAAAAAAAAAAAGTCCCTAAATTTTTTTTGGGTATCAGGTTCAAATAAGAAATCTACAGAACTTGGATCTGCTGTGAGAAACTTGAACCTTTGTGACAAATAATCATGGTATGAACTCAACAAAAGGAGCTTGAAATGGTCTTCTCTTAATGAAAGAATAATTAGTTTTTTGCTCCAAATGAAGCTTTATGATCACAGGAAAAGATAATGGAAGAAATAATTACACACGTTCTCTCTGGCCGTTCTCATGACATGTCTTGTTTAAACAGTTCTTTGTTCACCAGCTTCTCTGCTTCAAAAAACATGTTAATTGCAAATTTTAGTAGTGTTTCTTTGACTTTGCAATGTTTTTTCAGCATTGAGTACATAGTAATTTGTGACACATTGTTGTATGACGGTATTAATGAACAAATGGACAAACAAACAACCAGTGTAGAGAAAAGACAAAGGAATCTCAGCCTTCTTCACACAAAAAAATTAAGAAACATTTTCCTTTAAACCTCAAACAACAACAGAGATATATATGTGAGTCAGTACATAACAGAATAACAAATGAATGCGTGGATGAAAGAACTTACTGGCAAAGACAATAACACACACCTGAACTTTCAGAGCCTCTTCAGTCATTTACAGGCCTTCCTCATGTGTCTCCAGCAGTGCTCTTTCCTGACTGGGCCTACAAACCCGCCTGGTCTCCTGGCTCAAGACAGGTGCAGCTGTGGCACTTCCTGCTGGAGCTGCTGGGGCGTGGCGAGGGCAGCGCCATCGGTTGGGGAGGGGAGTGGGGCGAGTTCATCATCCGGGACCCCGAGAAGCTTGCCAGGCTGTGGGGGGAGAGAAAGGGCAAGCCGCACATGAACTACGACAAGCTCAGCCGGGCGCTCAGGTGATGCAAAATGCACGAGTGAATTCAACGTGTTCATACTGAACTTATACAACACTATGCACACGCTCATAAACACCTGATGGTTTCACTTCTTCAGTGGTGAATGTGTGTAATCCTTTTCGTCTGTGCATCATCTCCCTCTGGCTAATGCTTTAAGTACCATGTACTCCTCACTGACATATGTTCTCAAATTAAAATTTAAAATCCAAAAACATCTACAGATGCAACACACGCTATTTGGGGAGCACTTTTATCTCGAGTGCCCTGCAGGAACATGAGTGCATACAACAGATGTACAGCCTGACATACACACTCAGAAACACACATAGAGTGCAATCTGACATAGGAAACATTTTACTTCCAGATACTACTACAACAAACGCATCCTGCACAAGACCAAAGGGAAAAGATTCACCTACAAGTTTAACTTCAGCAAACTCATCCTCGTCAACTATCCAGGATCCCTGCCAGCATCCGGCCACCAGGTCATCACAGCATCATTACAGCTCATATCACAGCTCAACCTTAAAGGACTACACCTTTTTTGAAAACTGGCTGCTAAGTTATTTTATTTTCTATATAAAATTTACAAATGCCTCTTTTACTGTCAGTTTCCGCTTTGCAAAAGCTGCAATTTCATCCGTTTTCCAAAACTTGATGTAGTCCTTTAAGAGCAGTTTTATTCCAAAAATACTCAAAATGAAAATAATCAGCTGACCTTTCCTTTGTTATTTAATTTCTAAAAATTAAGTAACTTAAATAAAAACAATTAGTTGAACTATCATTTAATATAAAACCAACTCACTTGAAATAAATCATTACCTAAGTTTTATTTTGTAATGAGTAACCGACTGTTCCTCTCATGTGTCCTCTAGTGTGTTAAAGTGATAACAGGTTCAGAGGCAAAGTGAGGACTTAGATTACCTTCTATCCTTTACAAGACACCATACTTTGTTTAATTAGATGATTCCTTGTGCTGTGTATGATGCTGTATAAAAGCAATATTAAAATTTTACATTAAAAAATACCATCTTAGTCTGGAATAAAACTCTTAGTATCATGCTTTTTAATTAAGTTTTTTGATGGATTTCAATTCTAAATGAGGTCACAAGTGTGCAAAATATCTGGAGCACCTTACTGCTATTTAACTGATTAATGTATTAATCATCAAAAGTGCTTTTTACCTCCTCTACATCAGCTTTGATCTACAGTATGTTTAATAAATCAAATCAGTAACAGACACAGAACTCTAGCAGGTGTTCTTAATGTTTTGTGCACACTGTGTCAGACTATATTGTGTGAATATTGATCCATATTGACATTTCAACCATCCTCCCATCTCATCCTCCATGCGTCTACCCTCCAGCTGCTGCAGAGCGGCCCCCCTCCCTTCCCTCTCCTCCCTGCTCAGAGTGGAGCTCCTCTGTGTGGAGGAGCAGGGTCAGTGATGGACAGAGGTAAGAACCAATCAGTGCTTCAGATACATTTGAAGGGTCCAGACAAGTCTCACAGTGTTTCTGTTGGCAGAGGCATTCCGTCTGTTTTTATTGACCCTGTGTTTGTTCTGTGAGTTGCCTGAGCGTGAAGAGGATTCCCAAAGTGAGGTTTGTTGCTGGAAAAATTGAGATATCGGATCTAAGATAGATTTTTCCTATTGTCAACATTTCCCATGAAAATATCAAATCCAAAGTGCATTAGTTTTGTCTGTAAAAAATTTTTGATTTTTCTACCATGTCTGTAGCTTTTAGGCCACATTTGTTCCTATTGAACACAAACCATAAAGTTGTAGTAAATAACTTCTGCAGGATGCAGGACATCAGGATGTATTTAGGTACCAAGTCATGAAGGGATGTGTTACCGCGTGCCACAGTGTAGCTCAGTGATATTTTTGTAATAGTTTTTGGAGAACATTGGATCGCTGATGCACAGAGGGATAAAATATATCGGGCTTCAGCCACATTGATTGTACTTGATAGGATCTATTCACCATTGGTATCCTCTTGAAAAAGTGTTCAATACAGGCAATAACTACACTGTAAGGTGCACTGATATTAGGATACTTTTCATCGGTAGGGTACCTTTCCATTGGAAACATCAGGAAGAAAAAAAATCACTTTTCACTTCTCCATCCTCATATTTACTCATTTTTTACATCACACAACCCACATTTCGGTGCTCTTATTCTGTAGTTTTTGTCAGTCCTCAAGTCTCTTTTGCTTTTCCACCTTTGCTCACTTGTATAATTTCGTCTTTTTCAAGGTGAACCAGGGTGTGTGCGATAGAAAATAATACACAAATGGAGTTAAATCTTGACCATGAAGACAAATTCTGGGGGGGCTCAAAATGAGTAAATTCAAGGATCTGGCATGCAGCTGTGGTATTTCCTGACACACCAATGCTGCTATGCAACTGAAAGACTGTAATACAGCAAGTTTATTATTCAGAATTTATTTAGTCATGATTTGGAAACCCAACAAATGTGCAGCTTATGATTAAAAAAAGCAATAGAACTTTGATATAAAATGGGACTTGGGACAAGATTCCCACAAGTGTGTTTTTAAACGATTTCAACCACATCTCATAGTCTTTCTCTGCTTCCCATAATTTGTGCAGTTACCAAGACAATAATCTGAATGTGGGTATAAACCTTCCATTTGGTACTTTTTTAGCATTTTACTCCCCCTCCGCTATCAGATTCTGCATGTTAACATTTTCAGACATCCAAGACGATTGTGGTTGGTTTTACAGAAATTAAAACAAGCCAAAACATTTTCCCCCTAAAGCAGAATGATTTGGGTGTGGCCAGACTTTTCTCCAGCTCTGATCGCTTCTGATCTCTGGAGAAAGGGTTGGCTGTGCAAGACTGCCATGAAGATACCCAAGTTTAAAACTTTGGCAAAAGCTTGAGAATGAACCTTAAGTCTAGTCTTTTTTTGTCTTACTACTGAGGTTAAGAAAGAACTTTCACACTCAGTATTTCTTTTCATTTTATATAATTAATGTTGCTATAAAAATGTCAGATATATGTAATTTATTTTTTACAGCATCAGCTAAAAAATAGAAAAGATGGACTTGATTTAAGGCTCATTTAATACTTAAAGTGAATTCTGGGTGATGGTTTTATTTTGTTATATTACTGTAAGAGTACTGATAATTAAATATTTATCTGATCTTCTATTGTCTTTGCAAGTCATGTCTCAGTAGTCATCATGCACTGATGGAATGTAACTAAGTAGATTTACTCAAGTAGCCACTGCAGTTAAAATCTCATGCCTTCCTTTATATACTTTGATTTCACTATTTTTTAGGGAGAATGTTGTACTTTTGCAACAGTTATTTGACAGCTTTAGTTGCCAGTTACTTTACAAAAGATTAAGACTTGCACACAAAACGCATGAAAAATGAACAAGCTGAAATGATTAGTTGATTAATCAATTAATAGAAAATGAACTTGCAAATATTTTAATGGTTTTCATCATTTATTTATGCAAAAACACTTAAAGAACACACTGATTTAGTAACATTTTCAATGCAATGCAGGTCTTTTACTTGTCATGGAGTAGAATACGGTATGAGTATTATGAGCATTAGTAAACTCAAAAGGAAAAAACTCTTTTGTACTTTGCAGATGGAGTGACTCTTTCTCTCTCTCTGTGTCTTTGCAGTGGTCAAGCCCGTCCCTTGCCCCTTCTTGTTTCCGTGCTACCTCCCTAAGCCCATCCCGACGCCCCACGCTCTCCACAGCCACTTTCCCTTTATCTCCGCATCAGCACGTCCGGGAGACAACCTGAGAGAGATGAGGGAACCAGGCCTTCCACCTCTGGCCTCGGCCCTCCGTGTCAGGGCTAACTGCTGGCCACACAAGAGCGCCGCAGGCTGGGATCTGGACCACATCAGTCGAAGCCTGTTTGGTGGAGTGAAGCAGACTGAAATTCACGGAGAGGAGAGGAGAGCAGGGAGTGACACACAGATGGGGGAGAGAGAGTGAAGAAGAGGAGCAAACTACAACAGATGGACTGCTTTTCCTCCTCAAATAAATTCTTTTAGTTATTATTCACTGACTGTGATACACAGACTTTGTATTTATTGAGTTCAACCATGATTTTTTCTCTGTAGAAATATTGAGGAAACTGCCTTTCTTTTGTCAGCACTTCAGCCCAAAGTACGAGAAATGCACTTGTAAACAGTTAACAACATGACAGTTGTGTTTGAGTAAATAAAGCAGTGCACTCAACTTACATTATTCAGCTGTTTGTCTTGCATTCCTCGCCCTCCTTCTTTGCGCTTCATGAAAATAATAAGAGCTGCATAAATGATGCATGTAAACAGGCACTGTGAAATTTTCATGAAAGGAGCTTTCATGTCTTCTTTTGCAGCATTAGGACCAGCAACTATGTCTGCAGCTACCACTCCAACACAGTGGGGGGCAGCAGCATCTGTGGCAACACACAAACTTTTCACAACACCGCTTTCCCGGGAGAGAGTCAGAGATGGGTATAAATAAAGATGTGTCACTCTGAATAATATTCTGGATCTCCTAAATCCAATCAGTTTGGTGAATTTAACAGCAAAATATGATTTATTGTTACTATTACATCTTTGCCGCTAGTGTTAAATTTAAAGTTTACATTTTTTTTTTATCACGTTAACCTGTCCAGAAAACGGCTACATTATTAGCTAACGAGTGACTCCTCTTCTTTTTTGACAATCTTTGGCTGAGATGTCATTTTGGCGCCGAATATTCCAAGTATTTTGTCATTCTGCAGCGCGGGAGTTAGTGTATTTGTGCGTGGATGTTTTGCGTGTATGTCTGTAAATTCCTTTCTAGTCATAATTTAGCATCAGGTGAAGGAAGAGTTTGAAGACAACATGCAGCGAAGCATCGCGTAAGTACACAGCTAACACAGTTTCCATCTAGCTTGTTTGGCGGTTGGTGTTAGCTTTAGCGTACCGTCAGTGACGTTTGAATGTGTATTAGCATGAAAGTTAACTAAATCAGAAGCTAACCTAGTTTGATGTAAGTTGTTATTAGGGGTCTTAAAGTAACGTCAGCTATAAGCTAGCTTAATGTTAGTTTCAACGTCACGACCTGGAAGTTAGCGTTAGCATACAATAACCTGCAGTCTTGATAGACAGGATTCACTTTCTGATCCAATGGTGGAAACAGATACTAAACTCAAGTTAAATAAAAGTGTCCAGATTAATTTGTTGTGTCTGTGGACGGAACTTTAATCGATTAGATAAATAAAAAGAGTAACGTTTGTTTTGGGTCGGCACAGGAAGAATGTAGACCCATTACTTACTGATAAGTTAGCTGCTAACGTTATGTGAAAGTAAGTTGCGGTACGTTAACACTTGCTACCTGAGGCTTGCTATGCATGCTAAGTTAGCAAGATGACAATCTGACTCCGCAAACGTTACGTCACGCACTTCTTTAAGTTGAATACGATAACTAACGTTAACCTGCCAACCCTCTTAACAAATTACACACAAGTCAGCTATGTTGTCATTGGCTAAAAGACACTGTTTTGATGGTTGCTAACATTAACTGTTTCCTGTCTGTTTCTGCTGTTCCTCTTCCATCAGATCCTTCTTTCAGCCTAAGAGCAAAGACAAGGATGTTCAGAAGAAAACTACAGATGAACCAGTGAGAAAGTAAGTTTAGTCGCTTTGTGTGCCACACAGTGGGAGGTTATCATTGTGTAAAGGACAAATATCATGGACATAACGATATAACATTTTGGATTATCCATTTATACTAACCTGCACGTAAGATTTATTAGTTTACGTGCATTGCTTTATGCAGGGCTTACATTTCTCAGGCACCATGCCTGATTTCAGGCATAGAGCAGTTTTACATTAAAATAATATTAACACAGTGCATGGTACACATGTCCCTTTGGACAATTTTTCAGGCTCACGAATCTTTTCTTGCTTTAACCCCTGTTTATGTTATGTCCTCAATATATTTGTGTTTAGTTCTCTGAGGAGCAGCTTATGTTTCCTACTGGGAAGCTTGTGTATATGATTGATCTTGTTCACTTATATGTATGTTTTTTGATATTTTTTACACTTACACTTTACTTGATTTTCAAATTTGCACAGCAACTATTGCAGCACAGTCTCACCTGGGATAATAATGATATGGCATCTTATCATAGACGTACAGATCTCCATCCTGTAACTGAAAGTTTACTGTCAGATAAAGGTCTAATAGAGGAAATCTTGTCCATTTGCATCAAAATGTAGCTGCTAGTGCTTAAAACTTTGATACAGATCTGTCGCTGTGGTTGTTTTGAGGAACTAAAAATGCTAATTTAAACTTTTTGAATAAATATGTCCCTTAAGACACTTGTCAGATAAGCAAGAGAATGGAGATATCACAAATTAACAACAAGAAATACCTGCGTTTGTAGGAGAGAAATACAAATTCCAAATTCCCAATTCCCAGTATGGCCATGAGAGATGGTGAATAGCATCAATGCATCGGCTCGTTTTCAAACATGTTTTTGTGTTGAAGCTGACATTTGCAGTATGCTCAGTTATCTTTGAATCCCTCCGAATCATAGATCTGTGTTGCTTTGTAAAACTTTTAGCGGCCAGTTGTTATTATCAAAAGAGCTGCTAACAGTTTCACATCTGTGAGCTGCTTTGATGTTCGTGTTCATTATCTCCAGAGTGTATCATCTTTTAAACAGGTCTTTAAACTCACCATAATACACTTGTCTTGATGTAGTGATCTTTTCATCATTGCTTTGACCTCTCTTTCATCACTCTTGCCTTGATTTTATATGTCTCAATTATTTTTATCGCTTTTGCAGCTTGACTTTATCCCTTTTTGAATGACTTTATATAAATAAATTATTCAACTTGGCACCTTGTCACTGGGCTTTTATATGTTTTTATAAATGAGGCTTATGGCTTTTTAAAAAAACCCTGAATTAAATGGTGTCTGAACTGTGTGTCTGTGTTTGCCAGACCTGCGAAGAGCCCTCTCAAGGTGCAGAATGGTGTACCTGAAACTGATTCACCCATAAAGAAGGTTGCCAGACGCAGCCGTCAGATCCTGGACAGCGACGATGACGAAGCACCGGCTGTTAAAGAACAAGTCACAACCAAGGAACGCAAGGAACATGGAAACAAAGAGGTCCCCGCTAAAACAGAGACGGTAAAAGCCACCATCAGAGTCTGTTTGAATCAATAAAAGCAACAGTGACATTTGTGCATTGTGACAGTCCCATAGGAAAGCGAAGCAGACATTCTTTAATAAATACCTAATGCTCTTCCTATCAAAGACAAATTAGAAGAATACGCCTCTTCTCCTTGCAGTGTTAAAGCTCATATAATGGTGCAAAAGATTCAAATGCTCTAAATCCACAGAACCTCCACAAGCTGCATATAATAAGGCTATTAGAGCTCCTGTAGGCGTATCAGTGCCTATTGTTGGTTCAGTGGCTGGAAAAACACTGCTGCACAAAGGCTCAGTAATTGTACTGTGAATCAACGCGTCAGATGCATTTGTCAAGAAAGCACATAATGAAAAAGACCTGATTATGGGCTCTGGCTGGTCACCTGTTGTTTGACAAACACTTTGCTTAACAGCCTGCTTCATTTTGTTTGTAACATGTCAGAAAGGATTCATTATTTGCTCACTGAGGGAATAAATTGTGATGGATATATGAGGCCTGCCAGCATGAACCATCCTGCATCACTTTCACATGGTTACAGTTATTACACTTACATATGTTTTGTGATTAGGTACTAATGTATGATCTCTTGTACTGTTGAACTCAGCAATTTATAATTATTTTCATCAGTGACAGTTTTACATAACCACCGGCTAGACATAAAAACATTCCCAGTTGCTGACTTTCTTGTTGTTTCATGTTACATCATCGTCACTTTTTAGGTCTTGGTCATTTTATTTTTTTACATGATGAAGGATTTTAGTCAGTGGGCATCTGCAACTCAACTTATCAGAAAAAGAAGCTGCGATGTTATTTTATATACGAGCGCTGGTGCTAATTTCAGACTATCATTAATATCTTCTGCCCTTGTGTTTCACCCAAGACTTGGCAGATAAACAGTGAGTGCAAAATAGCATCATTGATCTGTTTTTAACTGAAGGCTTTCTGGTCAAACTCGGCTAAAACCAGAATCTGTCAGTGCATGAGGTTGTCCTTTACTGCTGAGTTTGTTTCCAACATTACCTTCAAAACCTCAGTCTGCAGCATTTTGCATCCATTAATGCTTTTGCTTGTTATGCAATAAAAATACAAATACCAACATTGTGTTTTTATTTGTTTTTTTAGAATGATGATGTGTTTAAGGCCGTTCCCACTCCCCTGTCTCCTTCACCTGCACCTGCCACCCCTGTAACCCCGGTAACCCCGGTAACCCCGGCCGCTGCGGCCAGCCCGGCATCTTCAGCCTCACCTGGGACCCCCAGCACCCCAAACTCCATCTCCCCCTCTGGAATTGTTAAACGCAAAACTGGTCAGTATCTGGTTAGATTTGTTCAATTCTTTCTTTCTCTTTTTTTTTCCTCCACTCAAAACTTACTTATCATCTTCTGTTCTCAACATTTTCTCCAAACTTGCAGCATTCTGAACTTTGACACGAGCTGAGATTGATAGTTCTGCTGCCTCGAGCTATTTTACTTGATTACTTGTTAGCAGGAGCCTAATGGCTCCTAATACTCATTATTTCACAATGAGGGAAACAATACATTTATCACAGACTGCATGCATGAGAAGTTACACTGGAAACAACAAAGTTCACTCTCCGCCCTCTTGTTTCATTTGTCTCTTGACTCACTCTGGAAGGGTCTCAACCTTTTAGACTGACAAACAGAAGAATAGTTTGTTTTATATTTATCTCATCTGCTGAACCAGGAGCACACACTCGCTTTGAGCCTGTATCATTATTTCTCTGCATGTATTTGAATCGTGATGATGATAATAGTATTATCGCTACATTATCTCGCAGTCTACAGTTTCTGCTGACTGTGTGTTAATGGAACCAGCAGAGCAAATCGTCTTATTATTGTGTTTGATTGTCAGTGCTTGTATGGTTCCTGTTTGGTTTGCAGATTTTGGTATCTTAAAAGAAAAGAGGGAATGTGATTCCCAACAAATTTTGGGCACTGTGTAAAAAGAGAAATTAAACAGAATGTTATAATTTGCTCATTCTTTTTGACATGGACCCATTTAAAAACAGCACAAAGCCTTGAAAAAATGCAT
>JAPZDX010000004.1:21605279-21617775 GCA_029783625.1 Naso annulatus | reverse complement strand
GCCTCTGTGACGAAGGGGAGGTGTTTGAAATATTCCTCCCCATTCATTTGAATTGCGCTCGAAAATATCATAAAATAAACAATTAATACAATTTGATGAGCATTTTCAATATCAGGTTTTTATTATATATTTTTTTCCTTCAAACACCTCCCCCTCATCAGTTACTGTGCGGTTTCCACCTCTCATACATTATTAATACTGAAAGTTAGTCAAGTGATTAAAAAAAAAAAAATCGACTTTTAAACGTGTTCTTTGTCTGATACATGGTAACATTTTAAAGTTTGTTTCTCTATGAAGACACAGTTCAAGCGTCAAGAGTTGCCCTGACGACCCAACCCCGAGTCAGTACACTTAGATTTTCATGAGTTGAGCATAAACACGTGTAACTTGTATAAAGACAGAATCATTTTTATAATGTGAATCTCCACTGACTTGAATGAGGAGCCATCTGTTAACTGTGGAGTCTGGATTTAGGCTCAGCTGGGAGTCAGTTGGAACATCATTTAAAATGATTTCTCTGCCAGTTATTATCTGCAAGGATGCACACACGGTCGCCATCACAACACATAGTCTCACATTCTGTGATTTAGCAGACAATTTAAATGAAGTCTGACATCACTCAAGTCGGGGGGAGTGAACGAAACTTGGAACCTGAACCGATGGACTCAGTCGGTTTCAGGCAGAGCATCAAAGCTTTACCTTGATCCCGTGAAGGAGAAATAATGTGATGTTTCGTTGTTTTTCCTCCTCACTGTGCCACCCCGCTGCACTGATCCTGCTGATTCGGGGTGGGCCTGCTGTTCACACATTATTCATTGTCCCGCCTCCCACCCTTTCGCTGCCAAACCCCGATGAGCTCAACTGAACGCAACCTCTGTTTCCCAGTCAGCAGCTCGGAGTCACCGACTTCAAAGATATGAATAATCAAACCGTTATTTTTAGCCTTTCCTCTTTGCGTTACTGACCTGACTTTATGATCCTCTCTCTCCTTCTCTCTCATGCATTCCCTCTCCCCTCCCTGTTTCTCTCCCAATATCTCTCTTCCTCTCAATCTCTGTCCATCTCTCCTGCTCCCTGCAGATTGCTGATTTGTACAAGAAGCAGCAACAGATTCAGAATCAGGGGGAGAAAGTCGACCCAGAGGACTACTACTGATCTACTGTGCTCGTCAGCAGGGAATAGTAATTAATGGCAATTTCAAAATAATTGTAAATAGCTTCTTTCTTTTTGCAATGTTGAATGAAAATAAAGGCTCTTGCCAGTTTTAAGCATCCTGTCATTTTTGCTATTGATTTATTGACGCCGCCCCCTTACGGCCTCCAATTTCCCTTTCAGGCAAAATTGCGTAAACATCCCGCCGCATACGGCACGCATAAATTCCAAACACCCAAATCGACCCAGCAGTTACAGCATACCTGCTGGTAATAGATCCCTATCAAAAATTCACCTTGCAAAACTGCCTAGCAAAACATGAAATGTATGGGCGGCATACCAAAACTTTCAGCTGGCCTGATTTCTGCTCGAGCACTCAAAAAGACGGAAGCAGAGTGCATTTGGCGTGTGTAGTAATAAGAGGACAAGGCAAGGAGATTGCTGGCTGCCTGAAATGTTATTAGAAGGAAAAAAAAAGGACGCGGACAGAGCTGACAGTTGCTCAAACAGCAGGACAAAAGAGAAGCAATCACAGCTTGCATTAGATGATGGAAATCCACTAACTGTCCAGCCTGAATCAATCAGACTGTTGGAGGTGTGTGTGTGTCTGTGTGTGTGTCTGTGTGTGTGTCTGTGTGTGTGTTTGAGAGCCAAGGACGGGCGGTTATTACATGAGGAAGCAAAGAGGATTTTTAGAGTTTTCTTCATAGTGACGCCATTTGAGAGGATGTGAGTGTACTTGCGGTAGAGATTGAGCCACTTAACGTTTTTCGATGTTTGTGCCGTGTGTGAGCTGTAAGTCACTCGGAATCTCATTAAATGCAAAATAGAGCGAACATACAGGAAATGCTCAGGTGACATTGACACACAGGCGCTGACTTTAAGAAACGGCTCATACAAGAGCAACAGGGCGGCAACTGTTGAACTCCAAACTGCTCATCAAATAAACTTCTTTACTTTTGAGCATCATAGCTCTGTCTTACTGGTTTTAAACCTCACCATTAATCCAGGGAGTGGTTATGCTGAACAGCTTGTTGACCTTAAAATATCTTAACAACTAATCAATCAATTGGCTTAAAAATTTGATACATTTGTGTCTGCTTGAGGGTGAGTCATAGTAACTTTTGGTGACCCGCTGACTTCTCCTTTAGCCATGTGGTTGATGTTTGTGATTCTGAGTAAAATGAGTTGAACAGATTGTGATGAAATTCAGGTCACAGTCAATTTCCCCTCAGGATGAGCTCCATTAACTTTGCTTCATCATATCAACATTTAAATTTATCCAGTGTCAAACCTGCAAAACCAATGACATTCCCATCAGCCTCGGCTCCTCGTGTTGAGTGCTGATTAGCAAATGTTAGCATGATAACATGCTAATCTACCTGTCATCAGTAGTGGAAAGTAACTCTTACATTTACTGAAGTACTGTACTGAAGCACAATTTTGAAGACACTTGTACTTAACTTTAGTACCTGCATTCTCTGCTACTATATACTTCTACTCCACTACATTTATGTGATAACTTTTGTAATGACTTACTTTGTAAATTCAAATTAATAAACAAATAAGTAATCCGTTTTGATTCTCAGGGGGAACTTCTAAACCACCAAGCAGGTAAAGTGTATGTATGTATATATATATATATATATATATATATAAATTTCCTCCACCTTTACCAGCTACTTGTAACATGATATGTACATACATTCTGAAATGGGACATTCTGCATGAATAATACTTCTAGTACTTCAATTATATGTTGATGCCAGTACTTTTGTGCTGTCAAATAAAACTTGAATTTCAGGACTGTTACATGTAACTATATTTCCACACTGTGATATTGCTGCTTTTACTGAAGTTCATCATCATAGTACTTCTTAATACATCACAGTGTTAGCACTGTAATTGTTAGCATGTTGACTCAGGCTTTCAGCTTAAAGCGCTACCGTGTACAGGTGTAGCCTCATTAGTGCTAACATAGCTGGAGGCTGTTTGCTCAAGATGACCCATAATGCATTGCATGGTGCAGCAGCCAGAAATTTAACACAATGAGATGCAGTAAATAAATTAAAAGCTTTGTTTGGCCGACATTGTTCGGGGTGTAAGACGCCGTGCAGTTTTCCGGCGCTCGTCTCTCTGGAAAAACTTGCCATTTTTGTGGCGATTCGCTCAGCATGTGGTGGACTATTGTCACAGTCTTCACATGCAGAGTGGTTTGTTTTTTGTGCACTGGAGAGCTCTTGAGATCACTACTTGTTATGCTGTCTGAATGTGCGAGCATGCATACTGCACGACTGGTGGTTTGCCTATTATTTGTGTGTGTGGGCTGTGCCCTGCGTCTGCTGAAGGGGCGTTGAAGAAGGACACCATTGTGGACGAATAATCATGGAAATTGCCCTGAAAATGCCCTTATTCGTCCGCCTCTGTTGTTTATCTGCCCCATGCTCAGTTTTTAATCAGTTTTCATTCACCTCCATCCCTTCATAGGGAGATTTGTTTTTGAACTTGTTTATTTTCTCCTGTTTACTCTAAATATTTCTCTTCTCCCGCATAATACTTTGGGTACATCCATCACTTATGCTGAATATCATCGTCACATCTCTGCTGTTATTTTTTTTATTTATTTTTTTGAATAGAAACAAGAGACTCTTGCTGGTGTTACCAGAATCTGAATTTCAAATTGCAGTTGTCAGATGTGCTGCAGCTTTAGAAGTGGGCCTGAAACAGCAAGTGTGAGGGATGGAAAAGGCCCTAATGGAAATCAAACAGGCAACAGAGCATGAAATATTGAAAATGCAAATATGTAATGAATTCAGTTCCATATCATGTGTGCTGTATGATCCTGGCTTTTGTTGTGAATGACTCTGAAGGTTGACTGTGGCAGGCGTTGTGTCTGCCTAATTTGTATATGTGTGTGATTGTGCGAGCAAAGAGAGAAAGCTTGAAAGTCTCAGTGGACCTTTGTGTCGGCTGCGATGGTCTGCACGCTCAGGCGATTCTGTATTTCTGTCCTCTCTTGTGCATGTGTGAATGCTGTTGTTTTTATCATCTCAGTGTGAAAATGTGTGTGCCTGGTTAAGTGCCTTTGGTTGTGTATGTGTGTGTGTGTATGTATGTGTCACTGATGTTTACCAAGGGGGGCAGATGGCGCACATGACACGCCCGCGGGGCATCGCAGCGCAGCAGCCTCCATCTCTGCTGAGGTCGCAGCCTGTGTTCAAACAGCTGTGGTGTTAGTTCACATCAAGTCACCTGTTCACACCAAGTCCCACGGGGGAAGTTGCAAGTGCAAACCTACCTGCTAGCCACCTGCGTTGAACTGTGTTTTGTTACATGTTTGGAAGAGTCTCAGGGCTTTGGGACGTAGACCATGATTTAAAAAAAAAAATAAAATAAAAAAGCACTGATCTCTTTTGTTGTGACATGAAAGGCAGGCAGAAGATGACTGTGCTGGAACCGTCTCTGCTGTGTTCCTCTTTAAAGTTTTTGGAGGTGTCCCCTAAAGCTGGGTTATGGATTACCTCCAACTGCAAAAAAAAAAAACGGGGCGTCCATAAAAAAAATGCCAGGGTTCACCTTTCTCTGTCCTTTTGTGCCCCTCTCTCTTTCCCCAACCCATTCTCCCACATAAGCTATCTGTCTTGTACACAATACCCCTTTCTCCGCCCCGAGAACAATGCGTTTGTTCTCCTCCACCTCCTCCTCCTCGCCATCCCTCCATCCCTTTCTATCCCTCCATCCATTTGTTTGGTGCTCTCTGTGACATCTCTGCCATGCCAGGCTATGAGGGAGAGAGGGAGGGACAGGCCCTGCCATTGTCCTCAGCCAAACCCACGGAATATCAATAGTGTTTTTCTTGAGGAGGAGCGCCGAGCGTTGGCCAGTAACCTTTTGGATTTGATGATGTCAGGCCTCCTCTTTTTCTGGCCCTTTATATGATTTCCCTCGTCCTCCAGTCGCCACTCCGACAGGGTTATTAGGTCCTTAACATAAGAGACAGTGCAGGATTATATGCGCTGTGTGACTCATCAGGGCACTTCATCAGCTCAGTTTAACCAGTGCAAGTCGTGTGCAACGCTGCCAACAAGTCCTCCAAATTTAATGAGAAAGTACAGCGTTTGTAAATGCCCTCTGAGCGCTCTACTATCAGGACTATCTTTGCCTTTGAAAAGCATTATGAACTCACCGTTGTAAACATGAATCAGTGCTCTTCTGTGACTCTTTCATGCTCAAGCATTGTTTAAGTTCAGTAAAGCAAGAGTCCGCAGCCATGCTAGCTCCTCTAGAGAACTGAGACACAGCGATGCTTTAAGTTTATGCAAATGTTGTGTAAAGACCACGATTGAGTTTTAAAAATCCTTTTGTGTAATAAACTCTTGGGCAGACTTAGATTGATGCTTCTGTTTGCTTGAGAAAAATGGAATTCCCGGATGTGTTTAAGCCTAAAGGATATTTGTTTATTTGTTCTGTAGCCTTTACAACTGTTACACAAAGAAAATAAATAATTAATTATTATAAAATATAAGCTAAGTGCTTTAGAGTGCCACAGGGATGAGGTATTTTTATAGGCCAGCCTTGACGTTAGTGTTTTTAGAAGTGCAAATTTATGACTTTCAGCATCATCGCCTTAACTTCCTGCAGCAAGCTAGACTGAAATTTCTGGAGCAGAACAGCTTCATGGTTGATGCAGACTGAACCACGTAGCTTTTTACTTAATGGGTGATGTTTTGACTGGCAGGAAATGAGAAAGATGGGCTTGGTTAATAAGATTTTGATATCCTGTTATTATGCATTACATTTATGTATTACAATTATAATATTTATATAATACATATGATAATAATAACTCCAATTTGGTGCCTCCCGTCGAGCAAGGACCCTACTTAAAAATTCATGGGTCTAAAGCTGGGGTAGGAATGTGGAGAAATCAAGCTAGCCTTAGCATGAGACTCCTAAGGAAGCAACTCTGCTGCACCCTCCTTGTTTTTGCTCCGGCCAGCGTTTTATTTCGTTTGTTGTCACTCTCTCTTTTAAGCCAAGTTTACACCAAAGATTCACAGCGAGACAAACAGTTGCGGGGAAAGTTGCAGCGGAGTAAACTGCTCCGTCTCAGCTCAACTCAAGCCGGCCGGCTGACAGGCATGTCACTTGTTTCAACAGCCAGTCAGCTTGTAGTGACGTCACTTGTCACCAAGAAGTGCAGCGTAGAGCAGCCAATAGGAACACACTCTCTTTGAAATGACCTGCGATTGGCTGAAAAAGTGCCTGTCATGGTCTTCATTTTCTAAACTCTGAATACAGAGCCCAGGAGAGGTGTAGAATTCTGGTGTTTTTAAAGACCACTTGAATTGCAATATGCTGAAAGATTGTTATGGAATTTTTGCCTAATGACACCAAAAATAAACTGCCTACCTCAGCTTTAAATTGCTCCCCAATCTTTCCATGAACCTTCAAGCAACTGCAGAGGCACCTCCTGGAAAACGAGCACCCCTGGCTGAAGATCACTGCTCTAAATGATCAAGATAGTAAATGTACACAGACGCTTTTCAGTCCTATTTTTCGCTGCAGTTTCCTGTTCTAGATCTTATTTTAGTCAGGAGGCTTTTAACCTGCGTCGTATTAGAAAGCCTAGATGGCATAACACTGCTGTATTTATATTTAATCCTGCCTTCCAGCCTAAACTTTTGACAGTTTTCTGGCCAATTGCTCGCCATGCCTCATTTGCCTTATTTGGTTATGGAAATGTTTCGCTTGATTATCCAACCCCCGCAGCAAAACTGTGAGCCGATCTCGTCGTTTATGAGGCTACTTTATGATTGGTTTATGATGGCTGTGGCTGTTGTTGTTACCCACTTGTCAGTGCTTCACTTTGGCCCACACTGAGAGGCTCGCGCTTAAGGGGGCAAGACTGCAGTGCACTCCATTGGCTCATTGTTGATAGTCATTAGTCTTATGACCTTGGCTGAACCAGTGGTGTGTATCTCTGTCGTCTCTTCATTTTTTTCCCATCTTGACCAGCGAGAAGCCCTCCAGCATTCTCATCTCAAAGAGGCTCCCCATTCACAGAAGCCCTCCACAGTTTGATAAAGACATTCTGCACATCTGCCAGCCTGCCTTGTGATCAGCGCTGCACTCAAAGCTGTGACAAACACACTCAACACAGCAGAAAAATTAGACATGGATAGAGTTGACAAGAGCCCCTAACATCTCCAGCCCGGGATGCTTTCCCAGACTGTGATTATCCCTCGTCTTTGAGTGTGCGCTTGGTGTGTGTTTTTTTTCCCATCCAATTGGAAATAATTCTGCGTCAAAGAAAATTACAATATCACAAGAAAATCCGCTCTATAAATTTCTACGGGTGTCTAATGACATGCCCTCATCAAATGCAACTGGGGCCAGTGTCTCAGCCCGTGAAAACGAGCTTGATGAGTTATGCGGGCAGACAGTTGAGATGGTCTCTTTCACACAGTGGCTCAAGCCTAAGGTACTTTGCTGATTCACTCATCTCTAATAACACCAATTGATATGAAGCCTTGTCCACCTCAATATCACTAAAGAAGAGTTGAGTGCTCATGTATAATTTAGCAAAAATCTCTAAATGGCTCTACAGATTCAGTTTTCCGTCTGTTTCTCGCTGGTACCCCTCTCCCCCATTCTCTGCTCTCCTCTGCCTTGCCTCTCTGTATAATTTAGCTGCAGATAGGCTCGCTCTCATGCATTAGTGCGCTATAGCCCTGCCAGTTGAAAGAATGGGAGGCCTTTGCTCTGTATGTGATACAGTTTCTCCCTGCCAAGCTCAGCCGCTGCCGCTGCTACCGTCAGTCGGCGCTGACGAGTTTGGGCGCCTGCCACGTTCTGCACCTGCCAGGCTCATAAAGAATCCCCCTGTTTCTCTGGGGCCTGAAGGCAGGATCTGCCATAATTGTTAAGGATGTCGCGATTTAGACGTTCAAGCCAAAGCTTAGACAGTTGATGGCGCCAGCAGGTTGGCAGATGGTCCATTTTGTGCGGCCGATCCGTCAGCGGGGTATTTGAGGTGTTAAGATGAATGAGCGGTTGCGATTTATCACAAGTGGCAAAATTTATGCCGTGGTCTCAAATGTAAGCAAAAGTCGATGCATCGCTAAATGCTGTGCTGCTGTCTGGGCCAAGAGCTCCCTCGCAGAGGAGATTTCAGCACAGTGAAGCTGGATAAGTGGGCTCAATAAAATACCAACGTGAAGTGGAGATCCTTGTCGAGTGTCGGCTCTTCTTACACTCATCATATGTACTGTGTATGCCCTCCCAAGGGGGTGAAGGAGGAGTCGGATCATGCCTGATGTGGTTTACACCTCGTTTTGAGTATGAGTGAATTCAGCATGTGTTTGCTCAAGCTGGAGGAGAACCACAGACCATTAATTTGTGCATGTATCACTATTGAGATGCCAGCGGCTAAATGAATGCATATTTATGACATGTGACATACTGATGAGATGAGGCCTTTGGAAATGAGGCTTTTGCAGAAATTTCACTTTGGTGTGTATGCTGCTTCTTCTCATTTTCTCCACATGTCTACTGCTGTCTCGCTCACATGTCTGTGCATCTTGTCCTGACATCAACCCATCTATATATAGCAGGTCTCTCCCCACTCTCACTGTCCATGTTACTGGAATTGTGGGGAGTGGGCGCTGCACTTTGAATGCACGTCTTTGTCCAGGCCGGAGGAAAAACGAAGCTGGGTGAAAGAAAGGGAGAGGCCGGAGAGGAAGAAAGCGCCATTGACAGATGGGCAAACACCAGTCAGCCCCTGTCCCCCTCTCTCTCCATTGTCTCCAAGTGCTAGACGTCAGCAAACGACAGGAATCTGGAGAGAGGGAGGACAGAAAGCAAAGAGTCGCGGCTTTGTTTGGGTTGCTGGCCTCAGAGCCCGGTGAGAGTCCAGCCTGAGGATAAAGTGTGGTGAGGGATGGAGGAGAGAGCACTAGAATGACCTCGCCGCAGGATCCCCTTCTTTCCCCTCCTCCTCTACTGTAAACAGACAGAGACGGGCCTCCCACCGTTCCTCATGTAGTATTAACATATGAGCAGTGATCACATACAGAGCGCCTGCAGATGGTCATGATTCCCTGTCATACACCCTCGCTCACGCCTACATGCCAGGCGTTGATTAGCGCTCCCTCTCAACTCAATCACATCACAGTGAGGGTGTAATTTAACACATTACATTCATCATAGTGAGATGCTGCACAGTCTGCAAATTCCCCCCAAGTCGCCCATTGTTTTCCCAATTAATCCACAAGCTACTGTAAAGCACAGGTGCCTCTCACCTGCGCTCCTCTTCCTCTTCAAATGATAACGTGTGCAATTTGTCTCAATAAGAGATGAAATGGAGAGAAGAGACAGGAGGAGGTGGGGGGAGTGTGGAGAGGAGGAATGGGCCGGGCCGGGCCTGGGTCAGGGGTGTGGTTGGGTATAAACCAAGGGACAGTGGGTTTTCTGTTGTTGTCCTCTTGCCCTCTGTCCTGGCATCCTGCACCCGTCCACTCTGTTTCTTTCTCTCTCCTCCTTCCACTCACACTCCCTCCAGAGTGGGACTCTTCCTCGACTGACTTCTGTCAGGTCTGCAGCAGCATCCGTCTTTTGGGAGCTCCGTAGAAGCCAGAAACCATGCTGACGTTTTTGGCGCTGGCGTCGGTCGTCCTCCTGGGAATAGGTAAAAAAAGCTTATGAGTCTCTTAAGTTTTTATGTTGGTGAACTCTCAAAGAATCCCATGTAGTGTTTTAATGAACTGACAGTGAAGGTGTAGAAATAATCTTTCCAGTGATGTGAGGTTAAAGGTTAAATGAGGGTATGATCAGGGGGATCCTTGTGTTTTCTTCTTCTGTGCTCTGCTGAAAACTGATGGACTTGATTAGAATAAAAAAGGTCAACAGGCTCAGTGAATTTAATTGCTCTTTTTCTGAAATGTAATATCTCCCTCTACGCTGGCTTAATACTTATGCATTTATTAACATCTTAATATTTACTTATTGATTCCATTTAAAGCCTTTAAGAGACCTGGAGAGGATATTGTTCCTCCTCAGGTGTGTTATGACAAATGGCCCATGCTTGATAAGAGCTCTCTTATAAAATAGATCTAAGCTTGCAAAATTAAAGCACTCGAGCAGACCCCCCCCTCCCCCCCTGGTCAGATATTTGCAGGTTTTGTAGGAATTTTAATTAAAAATGTCAGGCGTGACTTCATTGACAAGTTTTTGCGGAGGCTGTCTCCACTAACGACGCTCGCTCAAGGAAACTCGCCGTCGAAACTGTGAACTTTTGTCTCTGGGTGTTAAAGGAGGCAAAAAAGCTCTGAAACACTTTGGAGCATCAGTGTGAATGTAGCTGTGAGAAAACAGTGACTCATGGTGGCCCATTCACACGATTTAGGTGAAACTGAACAACACAGAAATAGTGCTGTTCCGGCTGATGTCAGAGTGGCAGGGCCGTGCAGCTCCGGGGGCTTCGGTGGTTGTTTGAGATGCTGAGTGCATTTTCAAGAGAAGTAAAATATTGATTTTTGCAGCCAAAACCAAATTAGCATTGATCATTAAATATTATTCAAGCATAAACAGTGAACATGATTAAGCCAACATAATCCATATTAATGAAGAAAATGATGTTCCCCTTTGACTTTTCGACACTGGCACCAATATTCTAGTAATAATCCAAATATTTACTGAGAGCACAACTGAGTCAACGGTGGATCCGACACTGCTAAACGTGCAATTTATCAGGTGTGCATCTGAGTGCATATTTAAGTATTTGCAATTTAATTTGCTGATTTCAAGGAGAAAACTTAGAAAGCGTAATGTGAGTGATGCTGTGAATGTGTCATGATTACAGGAGGGGTTGAAAAATGTTCAGCTATATAGCAACTGCCAGTTTTTACAATGTATTTTAATCCAAAGCATAAAAAAAACAAGGACATGTTAGTATTTTGTAGACAAGTGTATTTCATACTTTTTAGCATGCATGCATTTGTTTGTTCACTAACTTGTTTTTCTGAGGAAAAACCTCCTGTGTGTTGTGCTTTCAGACTATGCAGTAAAAGGCATTATTCGACCAATAACAGGTTTTAATATTTTAACCCTGTAGTGGTGTGGATTGTTGAGTTTTGTGAAGTGACCTTTATCTTGCTCCGTGTCCATCAGTGCCTGAGCAGTCCCAGGCCATAGTGATCTACACCGGCTGGGAGCGCCACGCCCTGGTGGGCTCCGACATCCGGCTGTCCTGTTCCTTCTTCTCCTGGCGCTGGACCTCGGAGGACGTCACCTTCTCCTGGACGTACAGGCCTGATGGCTCCCGTGACAGCATCTCTGTAATGCACATTTTCACACACACACACTCACTAACACACCATAGGCTGCTGCACATACTGATGAGTGATGAGTGTAGCTGCTATTATTAGATCATGATATTGTCCTGTGAAGAAAATGTGCCATTTTACCACTTTAGCAGACAGTTTGCTGTCACAAAGTGACCAGGAAATCTCTGCAAAAATCCCAAATTAGTCACATCCACATTGAAACTGCACTTGATGAGATTTCGTGGAACAAACTCGATGTAAGCTCTGCTAAAATATCATTAAGCTCCCTGTTTTTGTTTAAAAATAAGTAACTTTGCTGTTTTGATTCACTCTCATCTGCATCGTCAGTGAAAAAGCTCTTATAAATTCACTGTACACCAACTGTCGAGCACCAAACTGCAGACTGACTAAGTTAGTCACATGCTGGTGAAGATGGTGTCTCAAAGTTCAGGAGATATTTGACACAAATTATTTGGGGAGGGGACGTTCACCTGAGGAGTATCCCCTCCCCTTTTTTCTTTATTTCCTTAGTGTCATTGTACTTCTAACTTCAAATATAAGTATTAAAGAAGGAAATACAAAAACGTCTTTTGTAGATGTGGACTCACCAACAGTGGCTACGTCTTCTGCCAAAAGCCTTTTTTGTTTTCGCCGTTTCAGCTGCTGCCAGGCACAAAGAGGAGGGGTGATGCACTGATGTCACATGACATGATTTTTGGATAGAGATGTCATTTATACTGTCAAAAAAACAAGTTATCTGATCAGTTCTGGATCACTTGTGCAACTTTAATATCAGGAGCTCAAGATTTTAAACCTTGTTGCAGGAAGGTCAAATTCCTGATTTTTTTTCCATCATTTTTTGAGCAGTCTTAGTGAACAGGGTTCTTGCTGATCATTATGAAGGAATCTTGTTTTATTTTGATGAATGTATGCATGACTGTGTGAATGTCTGAGATGTCATCACGCATTCAAGTGCAGCATTCATGTTTGGACTGAAAGCAGGAAACAACAAGCAC
>JAPZDX010000004.1:21550787-21572005 GCA_029783625.1 Naso annulatus | reverse complement strand
CAACAGAGCTGATTTCAAAGCTGGACAGGAGAACCTTTCCATTTTGATGGTATAAACGTCCACAGCACTCACACACAGACACACACACAGACACACACACAGACACACACACACACACACACACATCCTAAAGCAGCAGCAGCTTTCCAAAGCTTTGCATTAATGTCTCATGAATTATCTCTACTCTTTAAAGCAGTGGGGTATGACAGGTTTAGTTTCATCCAAGGACGTTATAAGCAGGCCTTTTTAGATTAGGATCACATAATGCTTGCACATTATTCATAAGACATCGTTTTACCTACATGGTTTGCCGGTAGCGTAAAGTTAACAGCATCAGGACAGTTACAGGAAAGCTGTCACTCAAAATTACACAGTGGTGGAAAGAAATATTTGGGTGGTTTTTTCGAGTAAAGTAGCTAACTGCTTAATTAGAATTTAAAAAATCATAACAATAATCATCTTTATGATGGGACTAAAAAAGTAATCTAAAATTATTCTACCAACAAAAAATATCTTTGTGGTCAGAGCCTGATAGAGCTCATTCCTTTGTGGCAGCGAACTCCACTACTGTCCAAAACCAATTAAAAACACAAAAGAGCCACACTTTTACACTTAGATGATACTCAGTGTTGTTTCAGTCCCTCTAGAGTTTCATTGATTACATTAAAGGCATTATATGATGTCCTTATACTTTTAAAATACAGCAAAATACAAAAGCCAACTAGTGGTTGTCATATAAATGTAGTCCAGTTTTTTCCTCTGAATTAAATGGAGGGAGGGTATAAAATGGAAATTTAATGAAAACATAGTACAGCACTTATATAAAAATCAATGAGTGTATGAAACAGTTTGAAACAGTGCATCATATTTTATGAATGGTCATGTCTTTTTCATGTTAAAAGAAGCGGCACGCAACTGTAGCTGTCAAATGAGTGTAGTGGAGCAAAAATACAATATTTACCTCAGAAATGCAGAACAAGTACAATGTAAAATATCATCACATGAAAATTCTCAAGTGAAGTTTTAAAATTTTGCAGCAGCACAGTACTTAAAGCTTGGGCAGGCAGTTTATATTTGGTGCCAATGGGCAAAAATCCCATAATAACCTTTCAGCATATTATAATTCAGGTGATCTGAAAGAAAACTAGACTTCTGCACCTCTTCTTGCTGTATTCAGGCTTTAGAAAAAATGAAAACTCTGACAGACACTTTTAGGCTCATCATGGGTCATTTCAGAGAGCGTGTTCTTATTGGTTGTTCTACAAAAGGTGGATGAGCTTTCACGTCCTCTCAGCTTGTGAAAGCTGATACAGTGGCAGACAGTTCATGAGGGAGAGTTGCTCTTCCAGCTTTAGCAACAACTGCAAATATGGCAAAGCAACCCAAAAAAAGGAAAACTGACGTATCAAGCAGTCATCCAAAAGAGATTGAGACAACAAAGGAAATAAAATGTAGGCTGGGTGAAGGGTGGAGTCACATAGCAAAAACAGGGAGGGGAGGGGGCGATGGAGTTGCTTCCTTCGGGGCGGATCACACTGAGAAACGTCGCACCAGGCGCGGCTGCTCAAAAACACCTTGGAAGCCCATCTTATGGAAAATATATTCAGTATTAACTTCTCATCCGTGTTTGCCATTATCTTGTTTCTTCTACTACTGTTCCCACGGCAACAAAACAAGAGAGGCGTTGCGAGTCGCAAAGCCCTTTTCCTGTTGGATTTAATTGGCTGCTTCAGCCAGGAATGACATTGACTAGTGGTGCAACTCCGCGCCTTGAGCTGAAAAGTTGAAATTTTTTAAACTTTTATTCATGTCCAAAAAACACATTGCGCAGCAGCAAGATACAAGTGATCAGCAGACGCACCACAGGAAACGCTGGCGCCATAGTTTTGCTGATGCCGCTTTTCTAGCAGCGCTTCTCAGTGTGATTGGTCCTTTAGGAGTCTCGTGCTACAGCCAGCTTGATTTCTAGACATTGCCTACCCCAGCTTTAAATACCGTAAATGTACTCTGTACTCTTCTCTGTGGCCAGCCGATCCTCACCCACATGGCCCCCACAGGGAAAAAACTACCCATAAAATAATTTGTCAATACCACTTGACTCAGGTGCACCACACACACCGGCTTACACACTTAGCTTCCCTCTCACACATAAACACACCCTCACCGAGGATAATCCAATGCACCCCTGGAAATAACTCCCCCACACTGACACACAAACACACACACTGCTGGGCAGGAAAGTCAATAAAATCCCAGTGTTCTACCAACCACCATCCTCCAACCTGTGCTACACTGACCTGAAGATATTCTCTGTGTGGCTCTCAGCAACAGGGATTACAGCTACTTGACTCCTGTGGGAGCAGAACCTGCCACTGCAGCCTCTCTGCTCCTCAAGGTGCTCAGGCTTCCCCTCTGCATTAAGTAACAGCCATATCTCCTGACAGCACTCAAACACAGCAAGTCAAGGCCCAGGCTCTGCAGCCAACACAAGAACAAGTGCCCGTCTGCGCCCACAAAAACAGAGAAATGGAATTTCCTTGGTCTATTTACTCATTCATGGAAAGGCACAAACAAGGACAAATCTTGCAGAGTGCATGTCCTTGTTTTGCGGCTGTTCATGAATGAATAAACAGGAACAAAGAGAAATCTCTTGTATTGGTTCGGCCCCGTTGGTATATTGGGCGTCAGGTCAATCAGCTCAGCATGGATTTTAATAAATCTGCTCCAAGAGCGGGATGAATTGCGTTGCATGACTTTTTATCGAGGAGGGAATTTTACAGGTTATTGGAGGAGAATTTTCTCTAAATGATTCAAGCACCACACAAGCAACTGCAGCACGAGTTAAATAAACCTGCAAAAACCATAAAAACAAACATCCTGCAATGTGCTCGATCCCAAATGGGAGATAATTCAATTCTGGGCCTTGCATAATAGACCACCTTACACGGGCTCAAATTCATCAACTTTTGCTCAAAAATTTAAGTACATTAGTGTTAATTCCTTCAAGCATGTATTTACTCATTAGCTGCAAACTTAGTTACCACTTTGGTATTGATTACTGCGAACAGGCAATGTTCTGTGCACCTCCCTCATGATCTGAACTCTTCATGTTAGGGCCCGACCAATACCAAAGTTCAGGTATCAGAATCTGTATCAGGAGGGAAAAATGCTCTGAACATCCTTAACTTTTCTGCAGAATCATCATCCCCTTAACTGAAAAATAAGCTTGGTTTTGCACTTGCATTATTTTTTCATTAAATTGTTACATAACTTTGAAAACAGTGCTGGGGGCACTTCACAAGAATTGGTGATGCAGATGATGCTCAGCTACCTGCACCATTAATGAGAACCATAACTGATGTAAAAGAAAGTCCACAGGTTCGCCTTTAATCGGTTAAAGCCGCCTTCCACACCACAGTGAGATAAACGCAAGCAGTGAGACAGACAGCGTTTATTTCTCAGTATGCATATGTGAGTGACTGTGCTAATGTGCTACTGTGTGGGTTTCCCCAGAGGGACACAGCGGGGGACGCATCAGAGTCAGCTCTGTTGAAATGCATCGAGCTGTGCTGTGGGAGTGTTCGTGACATGAGAGCCAGAAACCCCAAAGTGGCAGAGATCCCCTTCAACTCCACCAACAAGTACCAGGTACGGGATTAATGTTGCATCATGTCTTTGAGCTGGAAGCGCTGCTGATGCAAGTCTACGATGAAATCCTGACAGTGTGAATGTGAAGCAGGAATCATTTACAGGCCATTTGTAGCTTATTTCATGATCGCTTTTTTTTTTTTTTTTTAACAAGTTTAACTCCATATCTTTCAAACTTTCACATTTTAATTCTTAAGAGACTTAAACTGTCTCTATAAAGATGCAGTTCCAAGACTTGGAGAACCTTTTCTCTGTGTGTTTTACATGCTTTGAGTGAATCATGCATATTCATCTTTAACCTTTTTCAGTGTGAAGAAAGGCAGTCTGCCTGAACATGCATGCTCTTTTACAGCGACACCCTGCTTTACATTCACACTGTCGCACACATTTATTCTTGGAAGCTGCCCAACAAACAGGCCACAAACACAACACCGTAACCCACAGAGAAGCTGCTGCTGTGGTGTGATGTGTGTTACTTATGATGGAAGATAGATGTAGATACTCTGTTGCCACTTTCAATGGACAGGAATCCCTTTTGTTTGAACTGACTCTGGTGAGGAGCTCAGAGAGGTTTGGGTTGAGTTATGTGAGTGTTTGGTGTATGCAAACACTTTGAGAAACCTTAAACAAAATTAGTAAAAGAAAAGCTCTTTGTGGCACTTCCACTGTAGACGGGAAAGTTTATTAATCAATTAGTTCCATGGTTTTTTAAAGTAAGAGCACAAAAGAGGCTGAGCAAATTGTGATTTTTAGTGTTTTCGCTCATCTTCACTTTAATGAACTAAATTATTATAATCTTGTGCATTATTATTGAATATCATTTAAAGTGCAGGAAGGAGTTAAACCTGCTTGTTGGGAGCTCTCAGAGTGCGGCACTAATGTAGAGAAGAGACTTCGGAGATTAAATCTTAAGTTGCTGGAGCACACCGAAAAGCGGCAAGAACCTTATTGCAAACTTGCAGCCTAGCAATATGATGCCAGTCTTCATCAGAGTTATGGTGCATTCCATTGTGCTCAGAACTCGGAAAAAAATGACCTTCGACTGGGAAAAGTGCAATGTTACGGTCTTGAAAATTAAAATTCCATGTTGGAAACCTGGTCAAGGTTCACCAAGCCCGAGTTCACAAAAGAAGCACACCTGATGTCACACTTAACAGTATTTGAGTGTTAAATCAAAATATCGGCTCTGTCTTTTCACTTAGCTAATATAATATGTGTTCAATGCACGCTTACACGATTTAGAGCTATTGTACGTTATTTGAATTAGAAAAGATGAGCAAGACAGTTAACACATGTTGTCTTCATTACTGTCACTGTGGTAGTTCCCGTACAGAAGGTCATCATTACATGTATGTCGTACTCAATACAAACGCAACTTTGCTGCAGGTGTCTGTGTTTTTTCGAGCACATGCTCTGGGACACATTTAGGTCGGAAGTCCGGAATACCAACTTGGTGCTACCGACTTGCAATGGAACGCAGCATTAAGGCGCACCTGGCATCGAAACGTTAGTCTGCAACAAAGTTCTTGCCGGTTTTCTGTGTGCTCCAGCAACTTTGGATGGAATCTTTGAAGTTTCTTCTCTACAATTTAATTTACAAAAATAAGATGATTGATGAAATCTTACCTGCCTGCCACTTGTAACACCATTTATTAGTCATGAGCTACCACTGATGACCTGGTAATGGTCTGCACCTGTCACAGAGCTAGTTAGCTATTTGGTTGCTTGCTAGCATCTTCCTAGCTAGCTTCCTAGCTTACTAAATGGACATGTTGATATGGAAAAAGACCTGACAAACAGACAAACAGCCCTGCTGACAAAAGATTTCAAGAACTCGTGGTTCAGAAAACTCCACAGTATGATTAGCAACAACATGCTATTTTTGTTAACATTTGCTGTAGTAGAGCAATTTTCTGCTTGGCAATTTTCTGCTATTTTGCTGCACACTCTCGATTAAAACAGGCACTTCTGAAAGGTCTCATGCTAAGTTACATGTTAAGTTACATCCTGTAGGAGTGGACAAACGTGCGGTCAGAAATTAAATATTAATATTGAACTGTGAAAGAGTCACTGCATGGAACTTTAACACCTTGCTCAAGGGCACCACAGCAATTAGGCTTGGGGAATGTTTCTGTTTTCCACACCCAGTCTTTCCCATCCTGTCTGGAGATTTGAACCAGCATATGAATAACACAACAGAGATGTTGAAGCAAACAAAGGACTTCCTGCATGTATTTTGTGCACCTGTTCCCTGACTTAAAATAGGAACGTCTATGTTGAGAGGGGAAAAAAAAAAAAAGCAATTTTGCTCTGGTTTCTGAGATTAGATATGCTGTGACTCAGATACAAATTACTTGGGGTTGTGTGTGTATGTGAGTGTGTGTTCTTGTGCACTTGTTTGTGTAGGGGAATGGGTAATGCAAGGAGTAACACCACAGGAATGCATTTGTGAATGTGAATGAATGCTCCATCAACATAGAAAATACATATGACTTACAATGAACTCTGTCAAGTAAGCTTCAAAAAGACTTTTGTTCCAAAGCAGTTAGAAAAATATGACACCAAGCTCAAAAAATACTTGCTCGCTCAATGTTAAATTTATTGTTGAGAAAAGCTAATGGGCATGTCTGTCTTTTAGATGAAACACGGAACAATCGGCTCTAAAATGTTGCGTTTAGCTTAAAAGGAAATATCTTGTTATGTTATTTCCTCACCTTTTTCCTTCTCTTCTCCCCTTTCCTCAAGCTCTCTGTCCATGAACTGGAGGACAATCCCTCCGGCCATATTCTAGTCATGAAGGGAGCACCAGAGAGAATCCTGGACAGGTTGGTTAATCAATAATAGATTGATTATGTGTCTCACAAATAACACGACTTCTTTTTTTTTTATGTTTTTCATTTAGTTTTTCCGTCTCTTCCAAGGATTTAGTGAAAAAATATACCCGTCCTTAGAGGCTGAAAATCTTCTGTATGTTTGATTTTATTTAACATTTACCCTGAAACGACTGAAACCAACTTAGATTGATCCTGGAAACAAGTGCTCTTGTTTGTTTGTATCAGAAACCTGACAGAGCCTCATCCTCTGAGCATGTACCTTTATTGTTAACTACAAACTATTAAAAACATAATTGAAAATATAAAATAAATCTATCAAAACCAGATAGAAATCATCAATCAAATTTCATAAAGATTCAATCCTACGTACAGTACCCCAACCTGCTGCCATAAGCACCTACTGTGTATTAAAATCCTAATGAAAATAATCCCCAGCACACCAACAATGGACTCTTGTTGGACTGATGCTTGTTAAATCAGTGCAAAAACTCCAGCACTCTCAGAAGACAACTGAAGTATTTTATTGTGAGCAAAGACACAAACGTGTTTCAGCGCTTAGTCTTCAGCAGTGTGATAAGACAAAGAAGACAAGATACTAAATAGAATAATCAGGAATCAAAGTTACAAGGTTCATTCCTCCATTAAATATAGATGTTTTTAGTTTCTATTCTAGCAAAGTATTGATTAATGTCAAGCTGTCTCTGATAAGGGATAGTTAACAGGGACTGTGTCTATATAATAATTCTTCTATTTAACGTATATTTGTGATATCTGGTCTGGAATGTATGTTTCTTATGTTCGTTTTTCTGGTCATAAAAATTAGGTTTGTACGATTTTTTGATTGTATGTCTTTATGTAGACACACCCCTCTCCCTCCTGAAGAGGTTGTCTATTTGGGACAGACAGGCATTCACAGATGGACCTTGTTAATTTTGATTACTGGCTCTTCCATTTAGTTTCTTGTCTGCTTTGTCTTATCGCGCTGATAAAGACGAGTGCTGAAACATGTTCGTTTCTTTGCCCACGATAAAATACTACTGTTGTCTTCTAAGAGTGCCGCAGTTTTTATACATTTTTGATAACTGCCTCTTTCGTGCACCCACTATATGTTTTTTTGGATGGATAAGTGGGAAGTGCCATGTTTTTCATCGTTAAATCCGTGCCCAGCTGTTTTTTAAGAAAGTGACTCACCCTTTCTGAGAAATAATTCCACTAGAGGTAAGTCTCTGTGTGGTGTGGACCTGCTTTATATGAAAAGTATCTTTGTGATTGGCACTATGCAAATAAGATGGACTTGACTTTTAGATTTTTGACCTGTTTCAGTAGGAGCACAGACAGGGAGGGGAAATCAGAAAGCACTGAAAAACACACTAACACTTTTAAAGTGGACAAAGGGAACAAATAACACCCATGTGTTACACTTTAAATGTCTCTGTTTTAGCGTCTTAATGGCCTGGCAGCAGGGTGATGAGGAGTTTAGATGCTTCAGATCCTAATATTTAAAACTTTTTTCTTTTTTGGTGAGATAAATTCGGTGCTCACTGAGACACTCTCATGCTGCAGTTGGACCATATTGCCACACCAAAGTTAGTCCAAGTCTGGCCAAGTTTCCCTTACAGTCAGCAAAAATACTCTTCTGCTGAGTCCAACTGTCCTTTTATCAGTCAGATGAAATGCCCCATCATGAGTGGTCTTTGTTCAAAAAATAACCCTAATGCAGAGCATACTGTTACTCATTGTGGTATCATTAAAATTATGAGATATGTTGTCTTGAAATCTTGTACAACCACAAAGCAGAGCTCTTTCTTTGAAAGCACAGATGATGAGTGAGTCATAGTGTGCACATCTTGTGTTTTTGCCTTTACATCATTAGTGGTAGCATTAAAAGTAGGGATGCACGATAATGGATTTTTTGCCAATATCCAATATGCCGATATTTTACAACTTATTTGGCCAATAAACGATATACCGATATATATTTATAGTTTTTTTCCACACCTAATTGCAGAGATCAAGTCTCTTCTGTAGTAGAATTTCCATACAATATTGTTATGCATACTTTTACTGCCCTGGCCCGCCGGCAAATGCAGGCATAAGCTACCAAGTTTAAAATGATGTAATATTCATTCCTTATGCAAAAGAAGAAAAAATCCTTGAACTTACGTCATGCAAAACATGTCATATTTATGTAGGACAGTTGCTTTTAAACAAAACAAGTAACATACATCCTACTTAAAACTGGATGATGCTCTCCCTGAGACAATCATAACAATACCAACAACCAGGGCAAATTTGTTCTGTTTCGCAAGTGACAAAGTCAGTAAACATGACGTCTGTCAACAGGGATCACGTGAAACATGGCGTCAACTCGGGCGTTTAATCAGTGAAACAGCAGCCGGTTATTTAATCGATTATTATATATCTGCAGATATCGGCGTGCTCACCAGCATGATAACGTGCTGATAATATTATGCATCCCCAGTTAAAAGTATCATTAATAACTTTTTTACAGGTGCAGTACGATTATGATTCATGGTCAGGAGCATCCACTGGATGAAAACTGGAGAGATGCTTTCCAGAATGCCTACATGGAGCTGGGAGGACTGGGAGAGAGAGTGCTCGGTATGTTTCACGGCGCCAGCTATTACCAGCCTGTTTGGGAGAAGCAGCTCAAAGCAGTCACCATTTACGACTTCCTCGGTTAACTTGGTAGTTTATCCACATACTCCCATAAAAGTTTAGAATGCTGTTATTGCAACAGAGAATGCAAAGATACAAAGAGGAGGTTTTTACTGCAGTCTAAAAATGAACTGATGCAGAATCAAAGCTGATATGACCAACATTAGACAAAATGCAAGAGATATGGATGTCTATAGTGTGTTTAGTATATAATGTTATATTGACAACAAGCTATTAATGGACTCCTAATTTAATGCAGGTCAGAGTTTGCACTAAACTGAAACATAATTTGTAAATGACATATAGCTTTCTCTAATAAAGTGCCAAAGACACATTTTGGGTAAAAAAAAAAAGAAATAAATCATGACCCTGCAGTTCAACTTTCAGTATCTCTAAAGTGTTTAGCATCCAGACTCTGTAAATGTCATCATTTTGACAGCCAAGGAAAAAGTTACCTGGCATCTTTTAAAAACTGCCATAGGTAATAATTATGTGCCATCATCATTTTGTGAGAGTAGGTGTCACTTTTTAAAAAATGTGGAAAAGTGCCACTTTTGAAGTGGAACTCCTGAAATCCTGTAAATTATTAAATCCCGGTTATGCCTTAGGTGATGATGATGACGGGTCGGGTTTTTCGTGACAAAGGAAGGTTTCTCAGCTTTTACACTGAGCCTGGTTTTCATCAGAAGTGTTTTGTTTTGTTTTGCTCCTCGGGGATTCAAGAGATGCATATTTCAAGAGCTGTAGATCATTAATTAATAAAAGTGTCTGATTCAATTTGTGTTTGAGACCTGCAACCTTCAAATCTACATCTAAAATTAAAGATAATTTGTATGCACGCTGTGAGGTAAGGGATCGCTGCGGCCAGAGGACAATATGTTTCCTGTGGGTGACTGTGAGCCTTTAGACGTCTTTCTCATCAATATTTTTTTGCAGTGTTTTACTGTGAAAAGCTATAGCAAAAAAACACTGCAGGTTCTTAGTGTTTATTCGGATATTTTTGGGCCTAAATGAGAACTTAGGTATTGTTTTTTTTTCGTGTGTGTATGTGTGACTGATGGGTACAACTGCTTTGAAAGGTGATCCAGTATTTAAAGAAGCTGATGCAGCTAGCAGCCGAGAAACGGGCTAGAACAGGATCTTAGGGGCATTGCACTTCGTCAAAGTTTGTTTTACTTAAAGTGCTTGTTTTCACCACTGACCGGCTCAGATCGATAGAGTAAGTCTCTGACAACAGCATGCAAAGCATTTCTCTTAATTTTCACTTGTTCCGCTGGCTGTTCAGCTGGTTCCTCCTCCTCTGCCCATTGCTCCTCTCTCACTATCCTTGTCTACTCTGCAAATTGCAGGGGCTCCTCATCCGTATACTCGGACTCAAATAAATACAGGCAGCCATCAAAATCAAAGGTCTCATCCACCCTCTGGAGGTCGAGTAAATATTCAGCCATGACACTGAAATCAATGAGACAAAACTCCCAACTGTTCTCCAAAATGGCCAGCTGGGCTCTGCTCTGCTCTCAGTAATGGCGGCTTTTTGCCTGCTTGTAGTCAACGGACTGCAGTGTGTGCAGCTCCTCCCTCTTGGGACCCTTTGGGACCGCTTGGTACCCCAACGAAAAGGTGACCAAAATAGTAACACTTCAGTTATTTGGTGCCCTTTTGACAGTGGAAATGCATACTGTACCGTACCAAACCGAACCGTACTGCTCAGTAGAAACGGGGCTTTACACTTAGTTTCTCAGATTCCAGCTGCATTGGCCTCCCTAAATACTGGATCAACTTACAAAATAGTTGTCCTGATCAGTCTCACAGACACACACACACACACACACACACACACACACACACACATACATGTGGGGAAGTAAGGCCCAGGTTGAAAAAACACCCGAAATTCTCCTTTAAAACATCCTCACGTCATGAAACCCTGTCTACTTTTTAAAGTGATAAATTGTTAGCTGATGTCAAAGCAACAAAACAAGAAGTTTTGTTTTTTGTTCCTGCAGGTTAATTTGAGACGTAATTTCAGTTAGTTATGAACGCTCACCTCGCTGATCCCTCTCTGTTTCAGGCTTCTGCCACCTGAATCTGTCTTCATCCCAATTCCCTCGAGGATTCACCTTCGACTGCGATGACATCAACTTTCCCACCGAGCAGCTCTGCTTCCTGGGTCTCATCTCCATGATTGATCCGCCGCGTGCCGCTGTGCCTGACGCAGTGGGTAAATGCCGCTCTGCTGGTATCAAGGTAATTGGTTCCACAGATTTCAGCCTGCATTGTAGTTCCTGAAAAGCCTTTTCTGCTGCTTTATTTATCAGTCTTTTTTCGAGAGGGGATTTGCATGTCAAACGTCTTTTCAAATTGCAAAATAGAGTCCAAGCAACAACCGAGGGGCCCTGATAGATGATAATCAATTGATAAATGAAATTCTGTTGCTTAGAGAAAGCTCTTGATGGCATGCGTTGCAAAATTAAAGAATGCCAAAGTAACAGAAGCACAAAAAGACTCAAATTTTGGATGTGACAATGAAAAAATTGACAGACGATAAAGGATTAACTCAGTATATTCCCATATCAATTTTCGGAAAGGTTCCTTTTTGTAAAATGCAAATTCAGTACATTTATTACAAATTTTCATTAAACGTTAATCGACTGCAAATACACACAGAGCAGATGTTTTGCCAGGAAAAGTAATAAGCTCGACTGCAGGAAGGTTAAACAACTTCCAGCAGAGATAAAAATGGATAATGAGTAGAATGAGGAGTTCTCATTTCAGGGGAGTTATTACAAATATGGGAAAGGGATTTTGAACATTTAATTTCAGGTACAGTAGTTATCATGCGTCCTTTCATAATGAATTTCTGAAAGACATAGCGCGCTGTAATTGGCTTAAAGTGTGAAATAGAGGCAGAAGTGAATGAAGATGTTACTATTTGAGGAATTTATGCCAAATAAACCCAACAAAACTTCAAAACGGATGAAATGTTAAATTCACAAAATGTTTTAATTCTGAAAAGTGTGTTTTAATTTCAGTGCATCAGCTTTGTTTTGACTGGGGCATTATGATATGTTATCTTAAACATTATGTCTCTTTTGATCTGACACATATCTGACTGAAAATGGATGTATTGTCTATTTAAACCAGTTCATAATTAGTAGACTGGGCTGCCATTACCCTCTCATCAGGAGCATTGAATAAAAACTTCCCTCCTGTGAGAATAAGTCAAAATATTCTGGGTTTAATTAATGATTAAAAAAATTATATGAAAAGCAAAATGTTATGTTACATGTAGTATGGTAAGTGGACTGTATTTATATAGCACTTTTCTAGTCTTTGAGCTACTCAAAGCGCTTTTACAACACAACTCAGCATTCACCCATTCACACACTAACGGCAAGATTGCTTCTCTACAAAGAGCCAACCTGCTTATCAGGAACTCCTACGCACACATTCACACAGCAATGGCACAGCCATCGGGAGCAATTTGGGGTTCAGTATCTTCCCCAAGGACACTTCAACAAGTAGACAGGAGGAGCCGGGGATTGAACCACCGGCCTTTGGATTGGTAGACGACCTGCTCTACCTATTGAGCTATAGACACTTTCTGAGTGAGAAAAAAGAAAAAGGAAGAACCTGGAGGCAAACACTGACATGCACTCCCTTCTGTCACTATTTACTAAACAATACAAAACACTAAACTGAAGTCTTGTGTTTTGCATTTTAGTCAAGTCAGCTTCTGTCAGCTTCTTTCATTCGGGTAAATACAAAAAAATGGACAATTTTTGTCAGAAAAGCTCCTTTCATGACAAGAAGCAGCTTAGTTACACTAAAACGAAGCACTTAACACACTGTTACAATCCTGCTACGAGGTTTTTTTTCTTTTAATGTTGCCAGGTTTGAACCCTTAACCCTTCGCAGGACCTTTCTTTTTCCAGTGTAACTACACAACACATTCGGAAGATTTCTAAACGCTTAATGTCTGTGCTGTAGCTCAGTCATTTTGTGACACATGACATACAGTTGGGATACCCTGAGCTTAAATGTGATCTATTGGACTTTCTGACTGCGATCAGGTGATCATGGTCACGGGGGACCACCCAATCACAGCCAAGGCCATCGCTAAAGGTGTGGGCATCATCTCTGAGGGCAATGAGACAGTTGATGACATCGCTCAGAGACTGAACATCCCTCTGAGCCAAGTTAACCCCAGGTGGGTGGGTGTGTGGGTGTGTGTGTGTGTGTGTGTGAGTGTGAGTGTGAGTGTGAGTGAGAGAGAGAGAGAAGGTTTAGGCTGTGTGCCGAAGTGTCAAAAAGTAACTTTTTTTTGGTGACAGCGTCTCTGTTTGAGGATGTGGGCAGTGATGTGTCTGCAGGATGTGTGAGCCTGCAAGGGTGTTTGTGTTTTAAAAAATAGTTAAACATTTTGGGAAATACGTTTAATCGAATGTCAGATAAAAAAGATCAGTAACCAAACTTAAATCTGCCCATTGAATATGTTGCAAGAGGGGGGAAAAAAAAGGTGAAACTGTTAACTTGGCAAATCCACTTATCAGAGCATTTTAAAGCTCGCAAATGAACATGTCAGTTCTAATTTCTTTAAGAAAACACTTAATCACAAATAGATTGAAAAAATGTGCAGTGTTAGAAATAGCAAAATTAAAACCACATTCCTAGGCTGTGGAAAACACACATGCATAGTCACATTCTAGGTGTTCAAAGAGTTATTGTGAAGCTCAGTATGGAGGCCATCTTGCTAGTTACTGGCTCCTCCTAACTCTTCCAGAAAAGAGGAAGGAAAATTCTTGGATGTCTGTAAGTATAGCTGCATCTGATCCCATATTATTGTTGGATGTTTGTTTGAAAAAAATCTCCAAAGGCACCAAAACCACAAACATTACTGAGTGGTCAAGTTCAGTGTCTGTTATTAGCTGAGACGATAGCAGAAAGCCAGTGGTTTGCCATCGCTCAGAGCGGCCACATTTCATGGATAATTTTTAGCCTTAATGTAATTTAAACTAATGATATTTATAAAAATTCACACCCTGTACATTTTTCATAAACAAGGAAATCAGCAACATTATTGCACCAGGCTTTAAACATGTTCAATTCTCTTGTCGATTTAGGGAACTTTAAAATAGGGTTCTGTGGGGACTGACTAGCTTGTGGCGCCTGCCTAAAGTTATTGCCGTCTCAGTCTCTTCCACTTTGGCTTCGCTTTTCAGCCCTGAAGTTTGCCGCATGGTCACAATGTGAAAAAACACAATTGACAGAATTGATCAGACAGGGGACGACTCCAAGATAGTTCTCTGCCAAGAAAAAGTCTGGCACAAACAGTAGCTACCCGTTAAACCATTAATTATCACCTCTATGCAGATTAAACATTAAAACAAAACATTAATTAAATCTTTTGAGGTTCTGGTGGGCAGGTTTTGTTACCTTGGGCCAGAAACAGGCCTGCTGTTCCCCTCGTTCCTAATCTTTACACTAAGCTATGCTAACCGGCTGCTGGCTGCGGTTTCATTTTGAACAGACAGATATGGTAGTGGTATTGATCTTTTGTTCCAACTCTGCAAATAAGCCTTTTTCCCAAAATATCAAACTGCTCCTTCAAGACAGAAAGCATTAAAGGGTATGTTTCCTGCCTGTGGAGCGTGTGTGTGAGCGTGCTTGTTTGTGTGTGAGAAGAGAGACAAACTTGAGGAGAAAGCAGGAAAATGTTAATGCTTGGCTTTGCATAATTGCCCCTGGTATCACTGATTCCTTGCTGTGTTTGCGCGTGTGTGTGTGTGTGTGTGTGTGTGTGTGTGTGTTTCCATGTGTGTGTGTTTCCCAGAGATGCCAAGGCTTGTGTGGTGCACGGCTCGGACCTAAAGGACATGAGCTCCGAGTACCTGGACGACCTGCTGAGGAACCACACTGAGATAGTGTTCGCTCGAACCTCTCCTCAGCAGAAGCTCATCATAGTGGAGGGCTGCCAGAGACAGGTCAATGGACAAGAGAGTGTGTGTGTGTGTGTGTGTGTGTGTGTGTGTGTGTGTGTGTGTGTGTGTGAGTGAGGGCGAGGGTGAGTGTGAAAGTGTGTGTTTTTATGGACCTTTTTAGAGCACACAGCCGAATAGCAAAGTGTGTGTTTGTGGGGTTGAATGTAAGCATGTGTGTGTTTGTGATAAGGTGCAGATGAGTGCCTGAATGTGTCTGTTTATTTGTAAGCATGCAGGTATGGCTGAATGCAGGTGTGTGTCCTTGCCTGTAAAGGCTAGATGTGTAACTGAGTGTGTAACTGTTTGTGTATGAGTGTGTGTGTGTGTGTGTGAGCAATTTCTAAGTGCAGGTGGTTGAATAGATGAATGCAGGCTGTTGTTGTGTGTATGTGTGTGCCTTTGTTAGTATAGGGTGGAACACAAGTGTGTAACTGTGTATTAACTCATTTATTAAATACGTCTTTCTGTATGTGTTCAACTTTTATGTGTGAAATGTGGAAAGCAGATGCGTGTATTCACTTTCACACACCTGCATATATTGAGGTCATGCTACAATTCACCCGGTCTCACTCACTCTCCCTCCGTGTGACTGAATGATTGCAACTCAATTCCATTTTTTCATTTAATCTCCCCAGAGCTGCTTTGAAAAGACATTATTAAGACAGAAGGGGAGGGGTAGAGAGGAAAAGTGCAGAGAAAAAAAGCTTAAATCACGGTCCTTATCTTTTTATTCTTGACACTTTTTGTTCCCCGGTCCTTGTGTGTGCAGGGGGCAATCGTGGCTGTGACAGGCGATGGCGTGAACGACTCCCCAGCCCTGAAGAAAGCCGACATCGGCGTTGCCATGGGGATCGCTGGCTCCGATGTGTCCAAGCAGGCGGCTGACATGATCCTACTGGACGACAACTTTGCCTCCATCGTCACTGGAGTGGAAGAGGGTGAGTGTATGGGGGAAGGCAGAGAGACATGGTGACAGAATGAAGGAATAAAAGAAGGAAGTAATGGTGGAAGCAAACATGGAAACAAAAAGGAAAAAAGCAAGTCGGAGAAACAAAGAAGCAGGAGATTAAAAAACCTATTAAAACTTAAAACACTGTGGCAGCAAGCTCCTTTATCTATAGCACTACGACTGGAGATTATTTTTTAATAAATATCTCAAAACCAAACTGAAAGTATGATATTTGTATAATTGTTTGACTCAGTATTTAACAGAGCTGTAGACTTGAGACTCGGGACTTGGACTAGAGTCAGACTTCAGTCACAACATGAAGACTTGAACTGACTTGAGACTTGAAACAGATTTGAACCTGTGAGATCCAGGACAATAAAAATAAAAAATATGACAGCACCAAGCAGAGATGATTTATTCTATTTTAATTCCTTTATATCTATTCGAAAGACTTGATCTCAGCCATGTAAGATGCCATTAACACCTTTGAAAGGAAAATATTCAAACGCTGTTTTACTTTCATGGCCAGCAGTCAGAGAGCTGAAAGGCTTAAATCTTGTCCTGCAGTTTGCTTATTTAAGGCTCATGAATTGACACGACTTCGCCCTCGAGGATTTGACTTCAGACTTGCCACAAGAGACTGATATTTAATCTCAAGTATTGCCGTCGTGGTCTGACAAGAAATTATTTGAAAAATAGATATGCTTACAAAGCAGACAGAATTAGTCATTTTATGTTTCAGTAAGTCTGAAAAATTGGCCCCACACCTGGTGAAGCCCATAATACTAGAAAAAGACCATATGTAGACTGCAGTGAAGCAGTGTGGAACCAATATCCAATCCAAAATCAAATCCTTATGTTATCAAGTAGGGCCTGACCGATATATCAGTTTGCGGATATTATTGGCTGATATGAACCTGCAGCAGATGCATCAGTATCCGCATTTATGTTCTCCCATATGCATCGATATTGAAACTGTTTTCTAAGGCCAGAAACAATATTTGGACTAGTGATTTAAAATTGTCTAACTACATAGTTTGTCCAGCAGGGGGCGGTCCATTGTTTAGTAACTAACAAGTAAAGTGTTCGCTGTTCAGTGCACTGATATTTAGAATTAAGTTTGTTAAAATGCAAGATATCCTGCCTCCATTACATATTTTTGTCACGAGTATTTCATAACCACATGCAGTAGACACTGTTTACAGATAATATCAGCCAATGTATCTGTTATGAGATTTTTCTTGCTCCCTAATATCGGTATTGGCATCGGTCCCAAAAATTCCGCATCAGTCAGATCCTACTATTAATATCTCTATCCACAGGAATCTTGCTGATCTGTAAAGAATCATTTTTTTCTTTTATGTGTTTATGCTGTTTTCGCTGCAGGTCGTCTCATCTTCGACAACTTGAAGAAGTCCATTGCATACACACTGACCAGTAACATCCCAGAGATCTCGCCCTTCCTCCTTTTCATCATTGCTAGCGTTCCTCTTCCACTGGGAACTGTCACCATCCTCTGCATCGACTTGGGCACTGACATGGTGAGCAGCAGGAAAAAAATGAACTCTCTCTTCAGTCCATCTATCTCTGTGTGACTTGCTAAGAAACGTTACCTTTATGTCAGTCAATAGTTTTGACTGTAGTGTGTTCCTGAGAAATAACGTCTTCATAGATGCTTGTATTGTGTTAAGTGTGTGATTAGTAATCAACATTTATTAGATATATAAACCCCTTCAGATACATCATCTTGCTATCAAACAAAAATACATAAAATACAAACACACTCAGATTTACACAGACAGAAGCCTCTGTATCCCCTAAAAATACTAACATATATACAATAATGCATTATAACACATTGTGAACATATATACATTATAACGCATTCTGAACACACTCAAAATGCGTTATATGTGGTTAGAGTCAGGGTTAACCCTAACCTTGCGTATAACTGTGATTATCCAGCACTGTGGGCATATTATATCACATGGTAAGTATGTTCATAATGCATTTTAGATGGATGCTTTGAGGCAATTGTTACAAAATTATTTCCTTATCTCAACTATAATTATGATGAGAAGCAAGAGCAGGTGAAAAGTGATGCCTTAAAGAAATGAAAGGAGGTAATAGAGCTAAATGACCTTGGCAGGTTGTTCCAATCAGATGGAGCTAAATTTAAAGGCACATCTGCAAATTTCTTTCGAAACCTGAAGAACAAAGACTTTTTGAACAAATCTTAGTCTTATTCCTGGGCTTTTAGGTGCTGGTTTCTTGTGATGATATTAAAAGAGTCTAGCTTTTTATTCAACTATCATCCTCTCTCATACAGCTACCAGAGTTTTACAGAAGGTCATAACAACAAAACATAAAGTTGAAGGTTGTATTTTAAAGCGCCCTTAATGCTTAAAGCTAATTATCGGCTTGTTTTAGTGATTCTTCCTAACGAAGGCGTTAGCTAATTGTTAGCATGCTGCATAGCTACATGCAAGCTAAAGGTGACATTAAGGAAACTAGTGTTAAAACTGGTATCAAATATGAGCGCCTGAAGGTAAAAAGAACAAAATGTCTGGTTTAATTTGTTCTTTCTGTCAGTGGGAGAAATTCGCTTTTGGCTCGCTGCCGACGTCCATTTGTTCAAGCAGAACAAAGACTGTGTGACGCTCACATACAGATTTACATTTCACAGCCCCGCCGTTTCCAGATGCCAGTCTCTCCATTATATTTCCAGCAGCAACAAAAAGAGTTGCTGGCACGCCGCTTGCCTGAGGGGCGTAATCCATCATTGCAAAAGAAAGGAGGCACAGGATGAATATGTTCAAAAGGACTTGTTCACTTGTGTTCATTACTTCAACTTTTTTAATTTTTCCTGCTCTCAGCCACCAGTCAGCAGCATGTGGTGGAAAGCTCTTTCTTATACATTCCAATGAGCCAAAAGCAAATATCTTACAAGAAATGAGGTGTATGCACTATAATGGCCTCGTGTTCGGCTGTCATGAGGAATTTTAAGGTTGCAGATTAGAGAAGCCGCTTGCTAACACTGCTAATAAAGCAGCTCCACTTATTACATTCAGGTGACATCAAAGATGAACTCCTTTGGTTTTCTAGCAGCAGGACAAATTTGTTCCTGTTGACAAATATTTTCTTAACTGTCTGCAATCAAAGGGATGGTTCATCCTGTATTGGCTGGATTTCTCTTTAAAGATGTGATGATTGAAATTTAAAAGTGCCAAATTTTCGCACCTACTTTGCATATAAAAACCCGTCTCTTCAAAGCAACATGTCTGCATGTATTTAATAACCGCTGGCAGAGTGAACAGCTGGATGTCTGCTTTGAAGAGTGGCACCCAAAAAAAATGAAAATATTTAATAAAGTACCTCTGAAGTGTCTATAGTACAGTACACAAGTAAAACTCAAATTTCCCATGTCTGCTGCTGAGGTTGTTAACAGCTTGTTAACAGCTTAGTTCAACTCCAGGCAACAGGCTTGAGGGCTCTGCTGAGATTTAGCAGTGACAAGCAGCACTTGGAGTCTGCTATGATTATTTTTAGCAAGAAGTGCCATGTGGAAAAGGATGGCTGCAAAAGATGTTTATCAAAGCGAGATGTGGCATACTTAAGAATGTTTGCAGGCTGAAATTTGGATGTTGCACACAATTCATGCTGAAACGCACACTTTCAGAGGTGTGAGACAGAAAAAGTCGGTGCCAGGCATAATCACATCCCTCTCCCTCTCCTCGTCTTTCTCCGCTGCTGTGGGTCAGGGGAGTGTAGCACCAAAACAAACTGGATTTGTCAACCTCAGAGCTTGTGTTCGGTTTCACACAGCGCCAAGTCCCCCCCTCAAATCCCACCTAAGTCGCACAGATATGCTGCCCTAAGTCACACATATTGCTCCGTTGCTTACCCGCTAAAACCAGCCAATATCAGGTCTTTATTACAGGGACCTTTCTGCCTTCCCATTTTATGAGTGCCTTGAAATTCACAATCAGTCTCTCTCCTCTTGTCTCCTCTCCCCGCCTCTCTCTTTGTCACTGTCACTGCTTCTTTTTTTCCTCTTCTTGCCCTTTTTCTGTCTTTCCTCCTTTCACGCTGTGATTGAATGCTGAATTGCATTAACAGTGATTTGTCTAGGGTACCAAGTGTCTGGCTCTGTCATCGCGCCTTTGTACTGTTGCCACAAAGACAAATTTCTGCACATTTATTGAACAAGGTGCATGAGGTGAGCTAATTCTGCGCTATCAACCTTATCCCTCCAGGTTCCAGCTATCTCACTGGCTTATGAGACGGCTGAGAGCGACATCATGAAACGCCAACCGAGGAACCCCAGAACTGACAAGCTGGTCAATGAACGCCTCATCAGCATGGCTTATGGGCAGATAGGTTTGTCTTCTTGGGGCCCATAACGACTTTGTACCACAGCTCTTAAACCTGAATCACTCTGACAGGCCTCTTGTCGTAAAGTTATGGTTATAATAAACATACAGAGGCGTAAATACAAAAAATATTGACATTTACTAGAAATTTTGGCATTTCTTACTGCCTTTGTAAATGTTTACGTATGTACAGTTGAGGAAAACAGATCCAGAGGTGAGCACACAGTCAGAAGTGAGTCCCACAGTTTTCTTCTAATTGTCGTGACATTTACAGCAAATTGAGAGCGGAGAGTGCAACTGTTTTCTACTTAATCTTGGTCATGTTTCACTGGTGCCTCACTCGAATGCATGCTTTTTATCTCTGGTTTTATATGGTTTGGGAATAGTGAAAATCAAGGGCTGGCCCAATTTCATAGGCTGTTAAATAGGTCAAAATATGGCAGGGCTTCATTGGATGACAATTTAAAGCTGAACTTGCTCGAAACAGCCGGCATCTCACATCAACTCCCATAATTCTTCAAAGATGAACACCGCTGGGGCAAAACTTTTGCAGGTCACATCAAACAACATTTACAAGCCGCTGTTCTGACATTACAGCGTGAAGTCCTGAAGCTTCTGCTGAACATTTAACTGATGATCTGATCGAGAGTGACAAATAATGAACGTGGTAAAGTTTCCAGTGACCGTGTGTAAAGATGAATGACATGACAGCTTTAGAAGTAAAGAAAAAAACATCTGAATTGGGGGGGGGGGG
>JAPZDX010000004.1:21508191-21532191 GCA_029783625.1 Naso annulatus | reverse complement strand
CAGTAAAACGAGCCCCCTCCTCCCTTTCCCCCCTCTCCCCTCATTACCACACACAAACAACACACACTATAACCCTCTTGTCTGCTGTTTGGCTCCATCGCCGCTCCCCTCCTCTACCCGCCTGCCTCAATCACCTCTCAGTATGATATGACACAAGCAGATCGATGAATACCCATGGAGCAACGCGTGAGTAACGGGTGGGCCAAGCGTTTATTCAGCAGCAGCCAACCAATGGCAGGGGACGCAATTAGTGGCCAGTCGGCCTGCTCTGCTTGTTTTCTTTATCTCTTCGCTGCTCTCCCTGCAGGTGACACTCCAGAGCTCCTCTGCCCTCCTGAGGATTCAGTGAGACAGGCGGATCTGTGCGCCCGACCATGGCCTTCCCATCAGCCCCCTCTGCATTATGGAGTGTCAGCTTATTGACAGTCCTGTTCACCGCTGTGGTTCACAGCAACATTGTCTACGGTAAGCACCTCTCTCCCTCTTTATCTGTCCGCTTCCTATTCTGTCCATCTCGCTGGGCCCCTGACCTCCCCGACCCTCTCTTTCTGTCTCTGGTGGTGCCCCTTATCTGTTGACTTGAGGCTTTTTTGTTGTTTCCTGTATTATGACAAGGGAATCAGAGAGCCGTTAATAAGCACATGGGACACTCCCACCTCCCCGGACCCCAGTGGAATTTCTGCCGTTGTTTTTGAGGAATGTGTGTGACTTGCACGTGGGCGTAGGACCCCACACACATGCAGCAGGCAGGTCCATGCTGGAGTAGCTCACTTGCCCTGTGACTTCCTCTTCTTTTTCCCCTCTGGCCCTGAACACCATCGGTCACTTGCATACACTCACACCAGAGCAGACACACACTCACACATCATTGTTCCTTCGTGTTCACCTGCTCAGCATCTCTCTGTCTCACAGCCTGCGCAGGCTGTATCTGTGTCTGAGGTTCACCGAGAAAACCAGTAATCATCTTGTACTTTCTCAAATAGCAGCAGAGGAGAGTACGCATGTACCGCACATGTTCAGTGTGAACGCCTGACACTTGTCAGGGCTGAGGTTCAACCTGTGATGAGCTAGGCGTGGCTGATGGTAAGCGAGGATTTGATGAGAGAAGCACTTTGTAATGATATCATCCCTGCTGTGAGCACAGAGTGAGCAGGAATACACAATCCAGTGTGCTTTTCCAATTACATAACCCTCAAGTGACTGGCTGCCGGTAATACAACCTTTGGAGGGCAAACCGTGCCAATGGCAAAATGGTGCATCATGATTTTCCCTCAATCCATAGAAAATTGATTGACACAGGTGGAGTCCTGTTGGCATTTTTTTCATTACAGTTCAGATTTAATTGCACAGAAGGTTTGGCAAAGAACCGTAAGACGATACAGCAGGCAAGAATGCTTCTAATGGATGTTCCCTGATTTGCATTTGCAATATATATCCTCAGAGGCCCCTTGTGCTCACTTTTGCACACCCACACAAATTCACAAATCTGAATACATCAAGGTGTATGCACATGCGTGGACACATGCACAGTGTACACATGTATGCAAGAGCACGCGCTGCATTTACTGTACTTCCACTTCATTTATCCACATCAGCTGTTTTTGCTTTCTGTTGAATTATGCATACTTGTGATTCTGCACATTTATGTATGAAATACGTGGAGGTGGAGGATTGTCAGTGTGAGCTCTCAGTGGTCAGTGCGGCAAAAAGTGAGGAAAAAATCGGGCTGTGCCAAGAAGCCGTGATGAGGTCACTGCTAAACAAATGCAAATGTGGGCCTGTCAAGGCCCTGAAAGCTGTGGAAGATGAGAAATGCACAAACAATCTCCAGATTGAGGCGCTGATGATGAAATATCAATCTCTCGTCAGAGTGCTGACCCCGACCGTGTAGCTCGTCATTAAACCCAGGCAGCGGTTCGTTATTTGGGTCCGAAAACGATTTTGGCTCGCATTCAGACGCACGTCACATTTGATTAAGGTGTGCCTAGCGGGAGGCCTGACCATGCATGACCAATTTCTGCTTTGGTTTCACCTAAGCGCTGTTTTACATTATCATGTCAGTCAAGGCGAGTAATTAAGCCTGGGACGTCTGACAGTGTTTAAGAGATGAGAAAACACGTCAAAGAGTGCAACTGAGAGGAGAAGGAAGCAAGGACGGAGTGCTGACTTCACTGTTTCAGTGTGCATCTTCTAAACCATAAAGCTGTCTTTAGGGTCTTTTTGTCAATGCATTTTTACTGTCATAGCAAAATCAAACATTAATGCTACCTACACTGAAACAGAGCTACTCACATTTCTGCTGTGAAATCAATTAAAATGACTTTTCTCAACCATTCATCAAATTGGAACAGAAATTTGTCTTAGTGGCACTGGTGCAAGAAATACTGACAATTTGCTGTAAGCTTTCTCACTGACAAACAAGGACCTCAGCTGTTATGGGACAACACAATCACACACACATATGAATCTCGTATTTACGGTTATATTGTTTCCAGACATTTGAGTGGCAAACGGTGGTGATTCAGCTTCAGACGGAAATGTGTGCAAGCTGCAGAGAGCTGGTCCATCACTCACATCCGCTGCGATCCGTCTGATTGGTGTTGTTGTGACACAGCAGCAGAGCTGTTAAGTACAAGCTGGAGTAGGGTGGGGTAGGCAGTCAGATAATGCCGTCATAATGGAGATCTCCATACTAAGAGGCCCTGGAACAGAAGGGGCTACTTAGCATAAATAATTTAATGTTATGTATCAAAGAGGAAAAACGATTAGCTCACCAAATCAATGCGGGAGCAGATGAACCATCAGAGAGCAGCACCGTCCATCACTGCAGTGCTCAGATCCAGGATGAATAAAAAATATGCAGACTGTCCATTTTCATTATTCAAACAACGAAAGAGAGATAATAAGCTTTCCCCATGTGTTAGAGGTTAATGATCATACAGCAACCAACACGCTGAATGTGGTGACCAACCTGACCAACCCGACCAACCCTGGATGCCAAACTCTCTCACCAGTCTTGTATAAAGTACCCAAAGGACATACTCGAGTAAAAGTAAAGATACCTCACTGGAAAATGACTTTAATAAAAGTGTAAGTCACCTATTAGAATATAACTTGAGTAAAAGTCTGAAGTAGCTGGTATTTACTTTACTTAAGTATCAAAACTACAGTGAATATAAATGAATCTAAGTATTGAAAGTAAAAGTACAAGTAAAAACTACATGTAAAAAGCAGTCAAGTTTGACTTTTTAAAAATTGTTTATTCTTCATTTCTGTAGCCTTAAGTTTACATAAGGACAGAATATCAGTCATAAAGCAAAATGTAAGTAAACTGATAAAGAAAAAGTGCTTTCAGAAAGCTTTCTAAACTTTCCAAACTCTATTTGGCCTGATTTGAACACAGCAGGCAAAGGTTTAGCTCAAGCTGAATCTGCAGCTTGGTGACCGCTTCTATGTCATAACAAGAGAATGATTTAAAATCACACATAAAACATGACGACAGCAGCACCCAAAGTAATAACAAAGACATTACTTGAACTGCAGCTGAAGAGCACCTGTTTGCACTAGCGCCTTACATGATTAACCAATGATTTAACTTCTTGCAGTCTGTGATCCAACATTATTGGCTACCGAAACAAAGAAAAAATAAACCTGGCTAGTAGCCAACCAAATCTTTTGAATTAGTAACGAGTAACAAAGATGCTTATGGGAAATGCAACGGAGTATAATACCTATTTTCTTTGGAAAGTGAAGTAAAGTAAAAGTCTACAGAAATAGAAACAGTGAAGTAAAGTACAGATATTGAAAAAACAACTTAAGTCCAGTAACGAAGTATTTCTACTTCATTGCTATACAGCACTGTGTCTCACTTTCACAGCCCGTCTTGATTTAATGTATGTCAAAGTCAAGGAAAGGACAGCACAGTGCTTACACTGTTTTTCCCGGATTTATCTGTGACCAGGCCTCCTCAGAGCAAGTGAACGAATTGGGGAGACACTAATTGCGTGCCATTTGACATATCCATTTCCACAGCTGGATGTGCAGCCATGCGCTGCGGATAGAAAGTGCCTCTCAGAAGGGCACAGATTAGGCATGCATTTGGCCGGCTGTGCCCTGGTTCTGTACTGCTGACCCAGTTACCTCAGGGCTGCTGTGGAGTGTGGAGGGTCCGTCGGCTGGAGCACTCAGCAGACGCCGTGTTGAGCAGCGTGCTGTGGCCTTCCCATCAGCCACCTGGCCTTCAACTCCACCACAGCCTCATCCAAGACCGCAGGAGAATGTTTGCAGTTGTGACTAGAAACATGCCTAATTGTTATTTCGACGAGTTCCGCTGGTCAGAACAAGTGACTGAAGCCCTAATGCTTCCAGCTGAGGCCAATAATGAATAAGGATTAAAGGACGAATGCAGTGCGGCCCAATCGTTAGTCTGGTAAGATTTACAGGCAGGAGGTTTCCGCATGTGCCTGTCCCTGCCAGCGGTTCACTTTATCCAGCCACAAAATGGGCTTCTTCCCCCCTGGACCCGCTCTTTCTCGCTGGCTCGATGCCTACTTCCTGTGTGTGCTGCTGTTGTTTACTGTTGACTTCCTATGTGCCAAGATGGGGGAACATTTGGCTAATACACAGTGCGGCTAGCACACAATAGCAGTAGGCGGTTTGGATGCGAGGCCTCTGCCTGTTAACAAGGCTGACTGATAAGCAGTGACTCATTAACAAGCCGAGGTACACAGAGCCTGGGGGAATTACCGCCTAGCCACTGTGACATTAATAAGAGGCCTAAGCTATTTTTCCATTTGGCTCCGCCAGCACCAGACTAAACCAGTGGTTTTCAATCTCAACCCTGGCTATTTACTGGCTCCAGCGCTTTTCCATTTGTTTCAGCCACTGGTTACCTGGTCTGATTGGATTGGGGCAGATCAGTATTGTCAATGTGGGCTGCAGTTAATGACTGCTGCTTGAATGGAAAACCGAGCACCCCTCATTAGTTTTCTGCAGATTCGTTCAGAAACATCTGGGGAGGAGCCCAATTAATTCTCCTCTTGCTGATCATGCCAATTAATTAGCAATATGTTTGGGATTTTTTTAAAGAGAAGAAACGACACATTCCAACTCATATCCTAGACGTCAGTCAATGAGACTGATAATGAGTCTGACACGATATAGATCCAATTAAGCATCTGAAACACACAATATGCAGAAGCGCTTCAAGCAACTGCCTCCTATCAAAATTTTAAATCCAGAGCAATATTACTCCCATTGTCTCGTGTGTTTATTTTTCTCTGATCCTATAAGTGTTTTGTCGTCAAGATCAGTTTTGTGATTATAAATTGGATCCTGATTGGCTGGCATTAGTTTGCAACAGATTCACATCTGGCACAAAACCAATTATTTCTCCTGTTCATCATGCCGATTAATTAAGGCGCTGTGGCTGATTGATTAAACTCCCAACAAAGCTCCAACTATGAGCACTACAGCCCCGGGGATGATTTGCATCACACATTATGCACATTGCCGTGCCTTTATGTTATCTTCATATAGCTGCTCCGACATGCTGTGACATTGCACATGCGTCAGCGACAGGAACAGAAGCTCACAGCTCAACAAGGCACCAGTGTTGATAAGTAATTTGTAGCTAAATTAAGCAGAATTAAGATGCAGTGGCTGCTAGTATCGTCGGATCTTAAAGGTGTCGGGAGCACCCAAACAAGACTCCATTAAACCTCATCAATCTGAGGCAGATCTCATCCACCCAGGCCCACTCAGGCAATGTGAGATTCCATCAGACAGATCAATCTCGCCTGCTAGCATCATAATAACAGCAAAAGCCATTTGGAAATTGAAAGAGAGAAGCACTCTTGAGATTTTGCAAAGCAGAAACACTCTCGGCTTCCTCTCAGGTGCTCTTTAAAGACACATCACTCGGCGGCAACTCAGGTTCGAGGAAATTGGGGGTCCAGCATTCGCAGAGCTGTCAGCTTTAAACCATCACTTCACAAAGACACTGCAGATTAAACAAACCTACCTAACAATAACAACGTCAGTCCTGGAATAAATTAATTCACCTCGTTTCCAACAACAGGAGCCCTTATTATTTTTTGCTTCGCACTCAACTGGCTTTTCTTTGATCAGGTCCCTCACTCTCACCAACCCCAACCACTACACCCCCCCCTTTCTCTTGCTACCTGCCGGGATTCTCTGATGGGGGTTTTAATTGATTGCTGCGGGGGTGGAAATAACCCATCCTGTCATTGACGCATGGTTGGGCAGACCAAGGGCTGCCTGGAAAGGTGTGCCTGTTTGTTGAAGCCCATCAGTGCGCTGTGCGGAGCTCCAATGATGACGGGGCGCCGGAAGATGCGAGTGCGTGGCTGTAAAGCACAGCGTTTGTATTGATTGAGTCTGACTGCTGAGGGTTCCCCCCGAGCGCAGGAGCTCCTCCACTGAAAGAGCAGAGGTTGCTCTTGTTTATTGCCTCTTTTTGATGATGCCATCACTTCAGCTGGTGGATGGGAGTGTGTCGGGGGTGGGGGATCTTATCGCTGATACCACAGCCGTAAAGCCATTTTAATTCACCTGTGTGCTGTCCTGGGAGTTCTCCCGAGTCTGTTTTCTGCTGAGGATATCACGTCCATTCACTGAGTCTTATCGAGCTGCTGAGAGCACTTCCACTTGTAGAACCAGTATTGGTAGTTGTGGTTGTTGTACTGTGTTCTCCAGACTGGTGCAGCCTAAAATTGATGCATTCTGTCTCCATCTTTAAAAAGAATCTAAAGGAAAAACTATCATCACCTATGATTTATTGATTGTTCATTTGTAATTTCTTTGTATATTGCTCTTGGGATCTGTTGTATTTGTAACATTTTGTCTGTAATATATCTAGTGTGTGTATTATTGTTCTAGTGTTTATTTTTATGTTATTGTTATATGTTCTATGTTTTGGGGCCCCCTCCGAAAAGTTTTTAGTAGCTTATTTGGGGGTCCTGTTTACGCATTCTACATTTCGATAATTTGTCCTGACCTATTGTATCGTATCGTATCGTATCGTATAGTATCGTATCGTATCGTATTGTATTGTATCGTATCGTATCGTATCGTGTTATATTGTATCGTATCGTATTGCTTGATACTATAAACTCTCATGGAAAATTTTCCTGCAAGCATAGATATTTTCAAAATGTGTGTTTTTATCACATATTAATCCATTCTTACTGGAAATACTTGCTGTTTTGCCGCAAGCATGCATCTGGCATTGGTCATTTCAGTTTAGCCCTCCATTATATTACCATAAACGACTATCTGATGAAAATAATTTATGATAAACAGTTTAGCACTAAATTGACTACAATCTGAAGCCAAACTCTGGCACTGTGCTTTGCTATCTGATCCAGTGTCAAAGTGAATCAGCAGCCAGACTGACAGAGTCCTTCAGGCCGTGTCCTGTCTGGGTTCATGCCACAAAGTTTTTGATAGTTTTAGCTTTCACTGACTGACTGATTTAACTGACGGACTTCAGCATTGAAACTGATGGATGGCATCATTATTAAAGTTTCTGTATTGTAACACAGCCACTGCCCAGTGGAGTTCTTTTATGGTTCAACTGCACTGCTGCACTCCTTATGCCTCATAATCACACTGTAGCACACTGCTTGAATGCTCATAGATCCCATAAGCAGTACATCTGCTATTAAAATGCAGTTTGTATTATTTGAATGTCCTTTGCATTAATACAGTACCTGGCTCTTAGTAAATGTGTTTTCATCACCATTTATGGCTGCATTGTAATTGAATGAAATTTTTCTTTCGCTGTATGCAAAGTGGGGAAGTAGTTTGGGAGCTTTTGTTGTCAACGAGAGCAGGCACGAGAGGTGAAAGATCATGAGACGGGACACTACAGAGGCTGGATTTAGCTTCTTTTCATCAAAGTGAAAAAGGTTGTCTTTTATAAATCTGTCATAGAGGGTCAAAAATGATTTGTGTGTTTTTGCCGCAGTTTGCAACAACTGTAAAATGTTATCGAAGAGGAAAAGTAACAAGAACTAGTGGGAATGCAGTGTGATGCTGAAGGTGTGGATGGTCAAATCTAAGTTGTTACTGCGTACCGTTTGCAAGATTCTGTGGACTGTATTTTTTTTTTAGGGTGGCATGTGGGATTTGGCAGTATGTCAGTCACCCGAGCATAGTGGCTTGAAGTACCAACACCCATGCGCATGCAAATACAAGCGTCTAAATAGTATTGATTTACCATTTTTGTTTCCACCACCTATGTTAACTTACATTTACCAACAATACAGTGTGTAAAGTTTAATTTAAAAGCAAAATAGACCTACCAGTCACAACACAGAGTGGCACCATACAATTGTAATATAAAGCTTCCATCGCTATTCTTTTGAGAAATTGGACTTTACAAAGATGGGCTACATACAAATGAAGAAACAGCACAGCTGAAAATGTAATCACACTATTAAGTACCAACAAAGTAAAAAAGAAGCATAGCTAACTTGGCAAAGAAGGACAACACAATAATAAACAAGAAATGTTTGAAATATCTACCTTACAAAACTGTGCAAAACTTACAGTGTGCTTTTACTGATTTAAAATGGAACTGCACAATTAAGCAGACTATGTCACATAGGCCAATGAACAGTGTATATAGTATTTTAGCCACGCCTTAACCCCTACTTGTGTGTGTGTATAAACCCTGAGTTTCTATCATGATTACCATTGGCCTGATAAAGACTTTGTTGGGTTGAAATGTTGCTTTGTGCAGTCTATTAAAATACTGGGACCTGTACTCCAGTGTGTGGATATTCTTCTTCTCCTTACCTTTACACATAGTTTTATTCTGCACTTAGCCTCAATATAGGGTGGGTGTGCACACAACAACTTTGCTGCAGGTTAAGATTAAATTGCACCTCTGCTCATCAAACAAGCCCACCTCTAACTGAGCATAGAGTGCCTAAGTCACTCCCCTTCCGGTAGACCTCATGGGACCTTAGTACGGAAAAAATATGAACAGTAGTTAATAGGGAAAGGAAAATTATTTTTTGATGCTGTTTAACCTGTGCTCTGCATTACACATATGATGTTCGTCGATTTAAAAGATAGTTTTTCATGTGAAAAAAGTCTTTGTTTGCCATCCAACGGTAGCTTGTGAAAATACGTAATTATAAAGACTACAACACCAGTCGCGTAACTGACTACATAACATTTTCCCTCCTCTGACAACCAAGATGCCTGAGTATGTGTAACTATTTTATAGTTGTCCGAGAGGAGACATGTAGTTCACAGAGCGGTCTCACAAAAAACGTTGTTTTACTTTATCGTTTGACGACAAAATTTGTCTTTCTTTACGTGAAAAAAAACTTTTAGATTTCCAACCATCATATATGTAATTCAGAACACCAGCCAAATGGGATCAAAAACTAATTTGTCCCTCTCTATTAACTATTGTACATGGTTTTTCTGAATTAAGGTCCCATGGCCCGTAAGCAGAGGGGCATGACTTAGGCACTCTATAACCAATCAGATGGGGTGGCGCCTTGGGTGGCCTGTGCTGCCTCTGGCCACTCCCTAGACACGCCCTGATTTGATCACCTCTGGTCCGAAGAACCTGATTACTTTTAAGGTAGTAATATGCATTTGCTCACTGTGCTATCTTATCTTTTATCCTAGATATCCTCACAGATATTGCATTTTCATACAAGATGTAACTGAGGTCACATCACCAAATGTTTCAGCAGAAAGTGACATCATCTTTCTTGCACTCTGGCTGTGCACTTTACATTTTAAGTTTTCCTCCAGTGCTCTCATGCGTTAGGTAGGTTATGTTCCTCCATCAAAGCCATAGCACAGATGTGTACTCACCTAACTGAATTAAATATGTTCATTGAATCCTTTGAATACTTCACTGTTTTAATGCTTTTACTGTACCTTGTAAATACAATGAATGTCACTTACAGTAGGTATCATCTCCCTTTTGGTAGATCTACTACTCCATCTGTTCTGTTCTCAAATGGAGAAATAGAAGTAACCAGTGTTTTGAATTCCAAAATGGCAGCCTATTGATGAACACAAAAATAAACTTGTTTGCTTTATTCTGTCATCCTTGAGCTTTGACGGATGCACCTATTTTTGCAGTGATGATCAGTGCAGGGAATAAATATCGCCTTCCTTTACACATTAAATAAGGTCAGCCGATCAATCAAGCAGTCAGTCACTCTGATGCAAGTGGAAGCTTGCATCTCTGCCTAGTGGACAGGTGCTGCCTTGGCTTTTATTTTGCATGTGGCCTCTGACACTGATCAGGGTATGACGAGCACATGATGAGTGGATGTGGCTTTTTGCGACGAGGCCATCGCCACACGGTGTAACTCAGCGCTGCCGCGCCGGTTGAAAACAAAGGCACCAAATAGGCATCTCTAATCTCCCTGCTGAATGAATCCGAAACAAAGAGAGGAGGAACGCAGACATAGAGGCTTGGACACACATAGGATAAGCTGATTACCCAGGAAAGGAGGGAGGGCGAGGGAGACAGAGGGAGAAAGACAGAGGCATGCACGTGAACAAGAGAAATCCATACAGTAAGGGAGCATGAGGGCAGGGAGATGAAAGAGGAGGGGTAGTAAGAATAAAAAGCGAGCACACTCTAATGATGGGGTGCACAGACCGGAGAGAAAATGAAAAGAAACAGCAAAGGGAGCGAGGGAGGAAGAGAAAACACACAAGAGAAAAAAGGTGAATGTTTAAAAGGACGAGCCATGGCGCGCTACATAGAGCATGCAATAGGAAAATGAAGGGAATGCATATTTGCCTGTGATATCCTCCTTAGGCGTGCGACACAATCAAAAACAGGACATTATGCAAATGCGTGGCGGCTACGGCAATATAATCGCTACCTGAGTCATTTCACCTGCTCTGCTCACTAGTCACTATATATACAAACAGAATTACACCCAATCCAGGTGTATGGGCTAAATATACAGCTAATTAAAATTAATGAGATTTACTTAGAAAAGAATATGCTCCTTCCCTAAGCTGCTTATCCCCGCATGAGAATCTACTACACGCACACACACACACACACACACACACACACACACACACACACACACCCCTTTGCTAGTGTGCTAAAAAATACACACATGCACCTTGTTTTGATTCACTCTCCTTCACTTTGCTTTCTCACAGCCTGCTAGGCAGACTATTAAGAATCCTTGGTACGCTTACACACTCAAACACAAACACTCACACACACAGATACTTGCACTTCTATGCTTTTGAGGACCGTAACTGAACTATCACCTAAACCAAATTCTCACCCCTGACCATTAAAGCCAAGTTTTTACCTTTAAACAGCCCTTCAGACGTCTTGCAACTGGCCAAAATGTTCTCACCTTCCAAAAATGTCCTCTCTCTCTTCCTGTCTCCACTATATAGCACAGACAGCTCCACACGCAGACACATGCGCTCAGTCTATCTGTCTGTCTCTCAGCTGTTTCCCCTCTCACGCTGACTTAAACATGCTCCTTGTTCAGTGAACACAGACGTCCTTAACTGTATGCTGCCCCACACATACACAGACAAATGCACATAGACACACATTCACAGAGTCTGAGAGCCTCACACACACAGACATGTAAACTCATGCAAACACACTTAAAGAAACAATTTAAGGAAAACACATCCACATATTTATGCATGACGGCATGCACAAGTGCACATACGCTCACACGCATGCATTCAAACAGAGCTTTGAAGGGCTTCTTTATTAAGCAAAAATACCCCTGTGAGCCAAGCTGTTGACTGTCAGGCGAATAATTGTGTGTGTGCTCAGCCAGCTATCTGTGTGTATGCATAAATGTGTGTGTTTAGCAGGCCAGTCAATGAACGCTTATATATTCCCCACACAGCCACCAATTCTGCATACACAGTGTGAGCATGTGACACGTAAAATTATCGATCTGCCACCCATAAGGTGGTGTGTGTGTGCGTGTGATGACGCAGCGCAAATTAATCACAAACTTTATTACAGACTTAGACTTTGGCGAAACACTACTGCGACCACCACAGCTAACTGCACCACTTGGCTGCCAACCAACTCATGTCTCGCCCGACCCGGCACACAGGCGCACAAGCACGCACTGTAGTTTACACATGCACTCACACACACACACACACACACACACACACTTACACTGTGCAAACACGCACATGCACACTCCCCTCTTCTCTCCTGTCTCTATCTCCATTTCTCTCCTTATGGCGCTGCTTCATTTCTCAGCTTGGTGAGTACTTGAATGTCATTATGACTTTTGCTATCAAAAGCAAACAGTAGGGCTGGATCGAGGAGTGCATGCCAGACCTCCTGTTTTTCCACGCTGAGAGTGCCGCAGCATGTCGAGTGTTGTTTTGATTGTTCAGGCTTTTTTTTTTTTCCTGCTCCTTTTCAACAAATGGACCCGTTTTTAAAGGAGGAATCTATTGACAAAGCTCCTGCTGTGAGGTTCAACCGGCCCACGTGGTCGGGTTTCTGAATGAAAACCCCCCCTCTGTATGTTTACAACACAGTCACTCTCCCTTGGCCTGTGTGTCAATGAAGATGACTTCATATCGACTGGCAAATTTGATCCCGTTCGCGAAATGCATCGGCAGACGGCACAAGTGAACGATATAATTGAGTTAATGAGCTACATGCCCTTATCTGCTGTTCATTCATACGGGCAGCCCGAGGCGTGACGACTATCAGCCTCTTACACAGGCTACTGTATGTTTGATGAGTCCCTTAAAGCGAGAATTTGATAATGTAGTCGAACTTCCTCAAGGCAAACTGATTTGATTTGTGAGGCGAAGAAGAAGGAGTCTATCCTCTGCTCTTCCTTTTTTTTCTTGTTCTCTTATTCTACAATGAATATTTAAATATTATTGTGATTTATTTATTGCGACTCGGTGTTCAGCTTCGCAGAGCTATTTTCAGGATGATATCTTTACAGGAAGGATGGAAGGCATATAGCATGTACATGGAAGATGTCTCACTTGTCTTTGTGACGGCATGCGACGACGTGCCTGAGAGAGCTTCTTTTTGTTGTTGTTTGAAGGCTTCTGTGACATTTTGCGGTTGTTCCCCTCAGGGGCAGAGAGAGTCAGAGCTGGCCTGGTTTCATCAGCCTGCTGATACAATTTACAGGGGTTCTGTTTGAAAGGACGAAGAGAAAAGGACAGGTCATTTACGTCATAAGGTCAGCTGCTGGTGTCAAAAAGGCTACATGGTGACATTTCTTCGCATGGTCGTGTGTTACACCTTGATCAACCAAAAACAAAACCATGGCAACCTGGCAGGACCCCACATCTCTATGTGCAGAATGTTTAAGAGGATCCTATTTGAAGAATTTAACACATCTAATCTAAGCCAGAGCTTAAAGTTTATTAACATATCTGAAATATTGACGATTTAGCTCATAAAATGTATAATTTGTTAATCAGAATTACATAGTATCCTTTAAAAATTGCATTTGATTTAATTTAGTCTCCTTCAAAGTAATTATAAACTCCTTTAAATGTAATATAAATTACCATGTTTATAATATTTATTAAGTGATAAAGGAAACTTTGCAATCAAAGACACATGCAGAGGATGCAAAGGATTTTATTCAAGCAGCATCAGGCAGGTCAAGTACTGGAGACGAACAAGTCTCCAATCAAGTTTCAAGTCTTTGAGGTCAAGTCAAAGTCAAGTGGCAGGTCTTCAATGAGCAAACTGAAAATAAGACAGTCGCACCACTGACGCTTTCAACTCCTTAGTTAAAACTGTCTAACATTCTCTGGTCTCTGCTTCTAACTTGTTGGTATTTATTCCTTCTCTCTGTCTAACATGATCATAGTCTCCCATAGTGTGCCCTATTTCCACAGCGCTTTGTCAGCACTGGAGGAAGGTTCGACTGAACCCATTATCACTCTACTATAGGGGAAGAACACTCCGACATGTTAGTGTTTCTTTAAACCAATCACAGTCGTCTTGGGCAGCGCTAAGCTAAGATGTAGCGACATCGACCTTGCAAAGTATTTACAGCAGACAGCAGAAGAGGAAGGAGAATGCTGACTAAAAGATACGCACAGTCTACGTCCTGTGATGCAGACATAAAACATTTTCAGACTTTTAGGGCGTCAACTTCAGGGAATTTATTGACCAGTTAATAGAGAAAAACACAATAATTGTTAGTTGCAGCCCTCATTAATTCTTTACTGGTGCAAACTTGAAAATATTTCTGCTTAAAAGCAAAATATGAATTGCATCATAAAATTAAGTCTCAATGATGTCAAGTCTCATTGAGTGAGTCCCACAATCACGGTGTGTCCTTGGCCGAGACACTGGACTCCTTCAGCTTCTGCTTAGTCATTGTGCTTGGATCCGTCTAAGAGCATCAGCTAAATGGCTGCAGCGTTAAGACATGCAGTAATTCCATCTTCAAAAACCCAATCATTTTTACTGGCATTTTCTGATTAGCTCTAGCCAGCATGTCATAAATTGACTGCCGCATACTCTTTAAACAATAGATGTCTGTCCCAGCATATGTAGACACAACCACGAGTGGCTACAGGGGGCGTCAACCGCAGTGAAGCTGCGACGACAGAAGGCAGGTGGAGGTCACATTTGTCTCTTGGTTAATTGTCAATCTTCCAATTTGGCTCATCTTCAATAAACTATTGCTATCAAATATTCCCGTCAGAGTTGAATTGCTTTACTCCCTGCAGTCAAGTGATGTTGCACAGTTTGAAATGAAAGCTGAAAGCTTCATTTGAATCAAGCTTGACATCTTCAATTTCAATCAAGAAATCCTTTATAATGGCACATTTATCAGTGAGACGCTATCAAACATTTGTGTTAGCAATTCTTTGTTTTTAGGGTCATTTAGTCCCTAAGAGTCCAAACAAATCTTAAATAACTCATTCACTGTTATCATTAGCTCTGTCCAAAACATGCCCAAATATGCAAAGATAAATATACGATTATCAAACCTACAGTGGCTCCTGCAACAGTGTTTGAGCTTCACAGGTTTACTGTGTGCACACTAAGAAAGCTCCTGGATCTCCATAAACTTACTTAAAAACAGCAAAGATATGTAACAATAGGTATAGTTTTGTGATCTTGTGAACTTTATTTCAGCAATTAGTTTTTGCAAATTGTACATGCAGAGAGAACCCTCTCTTCCCTCGTCCACACCCCAAACCCCACCCTGCTGCCACCGAGTGCATGCACTGTTCTATGACAAGCATCTCACATCATTATTCTGCAGTCCCAAAATTTTGCAAACTGAAGATTTTCTCTAAGAAGACATTTAGAACCTTTAAAAACTTCAACAATTCTCTCAGAACTTCAATGACTCAATTTGCAACCATTTTTGCATCTGTTTTAAAACTAAATGTCCAATGATTTTGTGTCAGCTGTTCATGCTACAGTGATTACTTTATGAGCAATATATTACAGAAACAATTAAATTTTTGTTTCCTTTTGCATACTTCCGTATAATTTATGACATCTAAGTCTCAAGACTGCTGATATGGCTCTCACCATAAGAATTTCATCTATCAAGGCATCAAAACACATGATCATATTGTCTACATGCATTACCCAATAAATTTTCAACTCATATAGTAAAGAGTCGATTTTCCTGAAACAAAAGCGACACACGGCATGTCCAAATAACATGGTGAACATAAAATGACAGTGTGAACCGGTAAGGGACTGTGAAAGCAGCAGAAAATCCACTCAGAGGCAAAGCATGTAAATCTCCACGGCTGTAAAAGTCTTGTATTGCTTACAATAAAGTGCTCCAAGGGGTTTCTATGCATGCGCTGTATGCGTTAGAGAGTGCAGTAGATCTCTAGGACAGGATTGTGTGTGTGTGTGTGTGTGTTGTGTTGAGGGCATCACAGTATACCTGCTACAACACAGTAATAAACACCACTGGGCTTATGCACTGTGCTTGAACAGCACCTCACAGTAGGGAGGCTTTAAAACACCATGCATTTATTTGAGGAACATCATCATGCATGATATTCTTTCTTGTTTAAAAAACTCTGAAATAGGACCTTTTAAAGCTCCACTTGGATACTACCAAGAAAAAATATTAATATTTCACAGTGCCAGACGTGACAGACAGTATCATAAAATAACTATTTATACAGCAGCTTCAAAGTAGAGCCACAAACATCTTCACTGTCAGAAGAGTAAATCCATTAGAAACAAGAAATACAACAGAGGTGCAACACCTGCCATTTTTTGGATGATTTCCTCCAAATCCCAGCAATCACTGCATACATTTTTGAGTGCTGGTGGCCTGAGGGGGAATCCCAAACCATGACAGTGTTAGGGCAGAGATCCATCCACCCAGAAATATAGTGATGCAGCAGAATTTATGCAAGGTTTGAGTTGGAAAGGCCAATAGGGGATGTCAGTTATGGGAAGTCTTCTTGCCTATTAGCAGAGTCAACAGGACAGATACGTTTGATTTCTAGACATGTTCTTACTGAAATGACAGCAACTCCAATCTAAAAGTAACATATGGTAACTGAACTTTAAGATGTTTCAGCAGCCTTCAGACATCTTGACGTCTGAAGATGAAGTTAAATTTCCTTTAGTTTATGGTACTGCACAATCTGGATTATTCAAGATTGTCATAGACAGACAGTCATTGCTCAAAAAATGCCATCAGTAATATTTTATTGATCTTAAACTCACTGCACGCGGCATTGGCTGTGATGGTTAACTTCCTTTACAGTTCTCTCAAGTTTGACACATACTTAAATCCAAAAGAAATATGTCTAAAGTAGCTGTCATCCATAAAGACCAACCGTTCAGAGTTTAAAACATCTATAAAGTCCTAAAGAAAGTTTTGTCCTGGTGCCTTACATTTACAGTACCATGATCTTTATGAATGAGAACTGACGGACATCGATTTCTCAAACTTTGATGTCTGTAATGAGTCATACACATGGCAATTAGCCTGAAACCCACAGAACCGATGAAGTTGGAAAAGTTGTCTCAATGTTTGCAAGTAAAATAAGAAGGTATTGGATGATACCCTTCAGTATTCTTCAAGCATTTCAAATCGCCCAATAAACTCCCCATTATAGTCCAAAAAGGATCATTTAGTTTAACTAGGATTAAACACCTAAATATTCTCACAAGTCTAATGCCAAGGTCAGACTACATGAAATCAGCCTGATAAAAGCCCAAAGGGGAAGACGTAGTAGGGTGTTGAGTGGCCTTGGAAACAATCAATGAGCATTGGGGGCGACAATTGATCATTTTATCCGCCAGAGTGTGTCATAATGGATGACAACCAACGGCGCATCTAGGACGCCTCACGACCTCACAAGGATGTTTACCTCCCTTGACTGCTTGTCAGTAGTAGTCAGTAGCGAGCGCTTCCTTACCGCTGACATCACGCACTGCAAACCATGATTGATTGGGGAGCAACATGTAGTCTGTTATGTCTCTCAGCCACGACACGGCAAGAATTTATGATTCTTTAATCTCCTAATCTGACTCAGTGAACATTTTAACAGACAAAACATATCTTGTAGTCTGATGCCAGCATAATTTATAACTTTTTTTCATACCTTGATATGTTGCAACTGTCAAGCATCCTGCAGTCTTCTTCAGAAGAGTCACGTGACGTATCCTGTCAGCTGATTTACACAGGTACGAAACAAAGTCATTAGTGAGTCTATTTGTGAGAATATTTAGGCGTATAATTCTAGTTAGACTAAATGAGCCTTTTTAGACTATTACGTGGAAGGTACTGGACAAATTGAAATTTTGACCAAATGATGGCAGTGGCATGATTTAAGGGTGAGGGAACAGGAATGTTGCTATCAATTTCATAGTAATTCATAAATATTTGTTGTGACGTTCAAACCACAAATGTAAATTTCATGGTGTCAAAAGACAAAAGAGATGGCCTAAACTGTTAGGATTAATCTTCTGAGGAACATGAATGTTTCTATAAAGTTTCATGACAATCCATCCAATAGTTTGTTGAGATATTTCTTTCTGGACCAGCATGTTAGACCATCAGAATGACTTTGCCACAGCCAAGCAAGAAACACAGCTAGAAAAGCTGTTAAATCTGGACCTTCATCTGTAAATGTCAGCAAATGTGAAGGACCAACAATAACTGGAAATATAGGGATCCTAAAACAAAGAAAATAAATAATTACAGAATAGTGAACAAGATGTCAGCATCTTCTCCCTCCACACTTCTTCCCTTAGCTGTGTTGTAGCCGGCGCGTCAATCTCAGGAGCCTCTGCGCCCAAGCCAGTAGACAGTCGACAAATTACCATTTGGAGCGGAACCCGGCTATAAATGCGATTGGGTTGGATTTGAGTCTGCTCTGCCGGCTTTGGATTTTAATAGAATAGAGTCTGTCCTCTTCTCTTTTTTTTTGGCCTCTGTGGCTCCAGAAAGCAAGATTAGATAGAGGAAGGGAGGGAAAGAGACACATAAAGAGAGGAAGAGAAGCAGAGTCAGAGGAGACAGAGGGAAAATACGAAACACAAAGCGAGAGAGGGAGCATCCATGGGTCTTTAAAATTGCAAAACCCCTAAAATAAATCTAAATTTAAGACCTTGAAAGGTGTGAAAATGGTCTTATTTTCCGACAACTGTGATATGTTGCTTTGTTCTGCATGTCTCGTCTTCGATTATTTCAGAGCAGGCAAGGGTTAGCAGCACAATAGGGTGTGCAATGTTTTATTCATTATTTCGGCTTTGGTAAACAAAATTGGACTTCATGTTCCTTAACAAATAATTTCATGTTGTCCCTCTTATTACACTGTCCATTCATAATTCCGGAATATTTATTAGCTGTAGTGAATTGCAAATAAGTTGCCTTGGCAGTTTTATGGTCTTCTATTTGTGGCATTGCGAGATCTGTAAACCTTCTCCACATTTTGACAATAAAGTAATTATCATAAACAAATGACACTATTAAAGGAAGATTGTCAGCCTCGGAGGGCCTCTGTGCTACATTTTACAGCAGCCTATAAAGGCAGATTTTGCAGGAAATGTGCTAGATTGGTAACAGCAGTTTGCATGAAGGTATAAAACGGGTGTTGTATTTCTTTATCATTAATGAATGCTTAATGTGTCTCCAGCTGATATGAACCATTTAGACAGACAACACTTATGTATTTTGGGTTATTTACTTAAGCATTTGAGTCATTATTTCCACATAGCTGCCACATTGTCCACAGTTCTTTACTTTGCCCTTTCCATATTGTTATACTGTTGGCATACAGTTTAGTTGTGCATAACATATATGTGATATATCATACTACTACCATTTGGTATATCTAGATAACCTCAGGGTACAGAATCCATCTAGTGGTGCATTATACTTGGTATAAGGGGATTTATTTGTCCTTTCTTATTCAACATGAGGTTGTTTGTAGTGTTTTATGCTGCACATGTAGAACATATACACAGAATAGAACAGGGTAAAAAACTTAAAAGAGAAAATATCATATGTATATAGTCATACATGTACACACCCGGCATATGGTTCAGTACTGCATTTTTTTTTATTTGCATAGGAAGGAATTTAATCAGCAGCAACCAGAATCTAGTGATCACATCACACTGAAGGTTTTACGTCTGGGAAAAATTGTCCATCAGCTTTTTGCTGCATTTGAGCACCGAACATCGATGATGTAAAACGCAGAGTCATGCGCTCCTTGGGCTCAGAACACAGTTCCCCCGTTGAGTGCAACGATTTAATCCAGGATGTTGTGATGGAGACAGCTCTCTGCAAAGATGTGAGCACATCAGTGTCTGATTTTCCGCTGCAAGAGGCCGATATTGTCCATTTCATTTTTTTGCAACTGGACATTAGCCAGGAGCAACCTGAAGTCCAAGCTGGGCTAATGGCTCTTATTTTCGGCTCCTCCTGAGTCCGGCTGCTCTGGCCGGGTGGTCGAAAGATGCTGCGGGCAAAAAAAGTCTAAAAAAATCTGCTGCTTTTGAAAAAAATCAAGCTTTGTATCTGTAAACTTTCATTACATTTATTCATTTGGCAGATGCTTTTGTCCAAAGCAACATACAAATGGGGAATAATCAAGTTGAACAGCAGAGTTCAAGGAGGAGCATTTGACATAAGATGTCACATGTGTCACCAGGTTGCAGGAGCGTAAAGTAAGACATGAGAGCATGGCAGATAAGAGAGAAGCAGCTAGAGAAGGAGACAGTGAGAATATTTGGCAGCCTCAACAGTGTGGCTGGTATTGTTTTCCCCCGTGTGAGTGTGTGTGTGTCATCATGGCAAAATTGCTCCTGGAAAGACCTATTTTAGAGGGAACTACCACAGAAGCGGCTTTGAGTGCTTTGCCAGGTGTTTTTATGTCTGTGGACAGATTTAGTCAATGTGACGGCATCTCAACCGTGCAAGATGCAGTCCTAAAACTACAGCAGTGTGCGCTTGAAATCATAATGAAGACCAAGTTTGAAACTGGGGTTGACAATTTATTTTAGGTGTCATGGGAAAAAAATTCCACAATGACCTTCCAGCATATTCAGGTGGTCTGAAAGAACACAAGACTTCTGCTCCCGTCTTGGCTCTGTGTTCAGACTTTTGAAAATGAAGACTATGAGGGACACCTTTCGGCCAATCATGGGATATTTCAGAGAACATGTGATCCTATTTGCTCTACAAAGGTAGATGCAGGTTTATGTCTCCTCAGCTAGTGAAAGCCAGGTACAGTGGCGGACAACCCAGGAGGAAATTTTTCTCTTCAGCTTAAGCAAAAACTGCAAACATGGCAAAGCAACCCCAAAAAAGGAAGACTGACGTATCAAGATGATCATCTAAACAAGAGCGCAACAAATGAAATAAAATGCGAGCCAGGTGCGGGGCGGGACTATGGAGCAAAAACATGGGCAGCGAAGTTGCTTCCTCAGGATTCTCATGCTACAGCTAGCTTGATTTCCAGATTTGATTTGCAGCCTTTAAAGGCCCCACTATGTTGTTGCGATGGACATTTGTCTTTGTTCCATTTCCAACATGACTGATCAACTATTAAAAAAAAAAAAATTGATGGATTAAAATAATTAAAACAAAGGTTAGCTGCAGCCCCACATTCGTCACATTTAGACACCGTGAGGCCACATTTTGTTCCAGCAACCAGGAGCAGCAGCAGGAGATTCATTAGCTCATTAGCGAGTCTCATTAGTCACAAGTCATGTGATGTCTTAATCTTTGCAATGTAACGACTGTAATGTCAGTAATCTTTGCACTCCTCTGACCTGCATTTCTGCCTAATGAGTGGACATTCAGGGCATTCGGCCCATTTTATCCAGAGAGGACAGTCAGAGGCATCTTGCTAGTGTTTGTTTCTTGCACTTGAGTTTTGATTAATGGACGTTGTGCCGAGAGCATTTCCTGCCTGTGATGCTGTGCTGGTTAATTAGGACAAATGTTGAAGGTCTCAATAGTGGGATGCTCCTCCTGGCTGAATCTCATGAAGAATCTGTGTTTTAGGCTGATAAGACATGCTCTTTTATGGCAAAATGTTGCCCTCTAACTTCAAAAAACTTGACTTAATTTATTCCCTCAGAAACCTGCAGAGAGGCATAGACAGAGAGAATGCTACTGCGACTGAGGTCTGGGTTATTTCAGGATGGTTGTCTTGCAGTCTAATGTGGTTTGGCACTCGTGTGTATAGTCAGGAGGAGATATATGGCTGAATTTGCCTTGAGTGGCTGACTGGTTTCTGAATGGATGCACTCTGGTTTCCTTGGTTGCTGATTGCTATGGTCAAAACTTTTCTCTCCTATTTTTCTTTCTCATTTTCTCCTCTGTGTCCCCCTTTGCCTTCCATCAGCTTCTAGTTATGTCCTCCTTTCTCCTCTCTTAATTGTCCTCTCTTTCTTTTTTGTTTGTCTTTTTTCCGCTTTGCTTCTCATATCTATCCCAATTTATTTTATTTTTGGCCTCTGTTTGTCTTTTTTAAGCTCTCATTTTCCTCCTTTATCATTGTTTTATCTTTTCTTCCTCATCCTCCTGTTATAGTCTTTCTGCCTTGCTTTCTTCCCCTTCCCCTTCCATTCCCACTTTCTCCTCATTTCCTCTCTCTCCTTTCATCACCTCCTTTCTTTCTTATTTTGCTCAGTCACCTTATTTTTTGCTATTTTTCTTTCTTTCTGCCCTCTTCTCTTTTTATGTCTTTCTTCCTCTATTTTCTGAATTTATACCTCCTCCCCTCTCATCACTTTTATGTCCCTCTCTGTTTTCCTCTCATCTTTTTCTTCCTTCATAGCCCTCTGCTTTCCTGTCCTCCCCTTTTGCTTTCTCTTTATCCTTTTTTTTGCCTTTATTCACATCTCTCTCTCTCTCTTCCTGCCTGCCTCCCTCTCTGCTCTCCCTCTGTTTTTGTGCTGCTGTTTTAGCATACTCTGCAGGGAGCACTCCTGCGATGCCAATTATATTGACTGAAGAAAAGGAGGAGAAAGGAAGAGGGAAGGAGGGAGACGCGAGGAGGAGTAGGAGGGGGGAGGGTTGGAAGACCCGCACACAAAAAAAGCACAAACACATTCATGCTGATGGAGGTAATGAAAAAGAGGAGATAGAGGCTTGAGAGCATTGGAGGAGGAGGAGAGGAAGAGAGGGATGATGAAAGAAGGGGAGAAGCTGAGAGGAAGAGGACAGCGAGAAATTGGAGGAGAGCGAATCCGTCTGCGAGTGTAATAGTCTCCCGCTGTCGAACCCGAGGGAATTCACTGACTGCAGAGGGGAAGAAGGAGAGGCAGGTAGAGAGACATAGATGGAGAGAGACAGAGTGAGGGAGAGAGAGAGGGTGAGGGGCGAGGGGGTGTGTGCGATCACAGCAAAGACGGAGATAGAGAGATACAGAGGGAGCAAGACAGAGAGAGCAGAAACAGAGAGAGACGGCAGGAGAAGAAAGATGACTACAGTCCTCTCCTCTCCGAGCTCGGCTTGTAGGGCTCCACTCCAGGCAAATGTGGCTCGTGCCATTAAATAAGATTCAGCGTCATGACTGAGTGTATGAATGGAGAGCATGAGTATATCATAGTAATGTGCTGCTGTGCTGTAGCTCGGCACGGAGGACTACTTACAGTGTGTCTGTATGCACGCTGAACAATCTATACATTGTCACGAGAGCGTGAAAAGGATTTGTTCGCAGAAATTACACAAAGAACATTTTTGGGCTCACCTCTGTGGTGTCATGGCCTTGCAGATAGTTTTAGTTTATTTACCATTGTTCCATTTCTGACCTTTCTTCTTTCACTTGTGTACACCAGAGGTGAGGGGAATTTTATTTTTATTGCCCACAGCATTGAAAAGTTAATGTTAAAAACATCTGCAGGAATGTGTCCCCCATTACTCTGCACTGTGAACAGTTTTCATCGCAAATATTTTATTCCAAAGGATGCATCATTGATTTTTTTTCCAGCCCCACAAACAAAATTCCATTTAATTATATTGAGCCGTGGTTTTTGCAGAAATCTCATAGACGGATGTCTGAAAACTGCATGAATGAATGAAACCACAAGTACCTGCACGGTTAGATGACATGAGCGGTTAGTGAGAATATGTCATGCGTAATTTGTGGGAAACTGACCCTTTCAATCACATTTGTAGAACATTTTAAGTGATACCGAATAGAGGTGTTCACAATTATAAGATGCATCGCGATGCAACGTGGAACATTCTACATCGATGCAGAGACACGACATAATCAAGAGTTTGCTGCCAACACAAAACAGACTCTCAAAATACTGTCCAATACTCATCTGGATGAGGGAGCAAACATTAAGTGTCATATAACATCATGCTGTTCACTGATGTGCTGTCTTGAGTGAGTGGATGCGATGTGCAGCTCCACAAATAGAAAATCAATCTGTGGCGGACGGCGTGCAACTTTTAAAAGAGGTTACTGCTTGTATGAACTTATTCACAGAAAATTAAGGATGCAGCACATTGCAGA
>JAPZDX010000004.1:21466624-21478303 GCA_029783625.1 Naso annulatus | reverse complement strand
CTAGCCAAAACATCCACAGCTTCCTTTATTTCTTCTAGCCTGTAAATTTCTCTCTTTTCTAATGAGTCAAAAACTCTGCTTTTAAAGGAGCAGTTTGTTGCTTTGAGCAATTATTGCTTCTTAGCTAAGAGTTGGTCAAGAAGATTGATAACACTTGTGTCTGCAGCCTACAACGAATTAAGCTACAACCAGAAGCTAGTTAGCTTACCTTTAGCATAAAGACTGGAAAAAGCTAGCCTTGCTCTTTTCAAAAGTAGAAAAATCCAGCTTGTACCTCTGAAGCCTCAAAGTGAACAGGTCAAATCTTGTTAAACTGAAATGTGAGTAGCTTCCTGGAGTCTTACAGCTGCTAATTTTTTCACCTATGGAAAGAATTATGCTAGCTTTTTGTTGTTAGCCAAGCTAACCGTCTCCTGCTTCAGATTCAAATCCAAGAGTGATATTGGTCCTTATTTATCTAACTCTTGTTATTAAAGAAAATAAGCTCATATTCTGAAAATTCCAAACTTTTTCATTACACTAGCATGCCCTTGTACAAGTGAGAATGAACCTTCAGTCCTTACAAAATAAAAGAATGGAAATGACAGAGCACATATTTTCCACGATGGCAAACAAAGGCAGTCAAATCAAAGCATTACAGAACATCAATAGACATCAGGAAGAGGGGTGAAAAATTCTCACATTTTACTTTAAATTAGTCTGACCCTTTTTTATAAAATGAGCAGCAAGTTAATGTGATGGCATGCAGACGACGTAAAGCAGCTGAAAGCACAAGGCTGATAGTGACAGCCATTATGATAATTGCTTCCTTACTCTTTTTGACGATAAAGGTGAAGAAAGATGAGAAAATAAGCTATGCTCCAGCATTATACATTTTCCTCTGTTGTGCTTTCTTTCTAATCCTATTGCACCAAGCTGAGCAGCCAGCATGAGCTGTGTCTTCTCTAGGTAATCTAGCTCTTAGGATGTGTCATCGGTCAGTGTTATTTGCCAGAAATCCCCAATGGACATTTTTCACTGCTGTAAATACTACATGGCAGGATTTCATTGGCATGTTGCTTAAAGCTGATACACCGTTGGGAACATTTCTCTCTCAAGTTTCAAGTGGAACTAATGCCTCCTTGCTTCGATTTGCACCACCTTGGGCAAAGTTTGGTTCATCTTGCTCTGTTTGCCTCCTTCCGTTGATTTTGCATACATTTGGGCTGCTGCCTGTGAGTGATTATTTTTTAATTCTGTCTGAAGGTAGGGAAGAAAAGTCAAGTTGATTGAGAGGGAGAGAGAGAGGCGGAGGAGGGAGGGGAAGGTGGATAAAACAGACAGAGGTATGTGTTTATCAAGTGTCTCATAGTTGGCACACTGATCCTGGATCAGTTGACGCTCTCAGATCAGTGGGAACAGTATGATCAAGGGAAGCCCGCGGTCACTGAACCCCGATCAGCTGTCGGAAAGGACGGATAATTAGGGAGCTGGAGAGAATATTCAGAAACAGATGGGAGGATGGAGGCGGCATGTGTGGGAGAGAGAGAGAGGGAGGAAGGGAAGGAGGAAGAGAGGCAGTCTCTTTGAATGTGAGTGTCAGCTAAATGCCTAAAATGCAAAACAAAAGAGGGCGGGGGGGTTGAGAGAGAGGGGAGGGTTGGAGAGACAGAGGAAGAAAGAGAGAGGAACAAGGCATGAAAGGAGACAGTTGGATGAGAAAAATATGGACAGTGAACGAAGCAGGGGGGAGAGGTGAGATGCAGAATCGGGTTGAGCCAGAGAGGGAGATGAAGGGATGCGGAAGCTGGGTGGGAGATACAGACAGAAATATGGAAATATTGGTCTGTAACTGATGTACTTTGCTTTGGCAACACAGGTCTCCCCTGTCGTGCCAATAAAGCAAATTTGATTTTGAGAGAGTTTTCGGCAGAGTGGAAACTTGGTTTGAAAGGCGAAAGGACGCAGGAGGTAGATGAAAAAAGGAATATATGTATGTGCTCTCAGTATGTGTTGTGAGAGAGAATTTCCCCTCATCCAGAATGTTTGAAGTTGAAAGAGCATGAGAAAGATTGAGGGAGGAGGAGGAGGAGGAGGAGGAGGAGGTGGAGGAAGAAGTCGAGTAGGCGAAAATAGCTGCTGTGACCAAATCAACAGTTGGACCTTTGGGGAGTATCGAATCTCAAGTTTGAGCTGCAGACAAGAACCACTCAGTTACCACACACACATACATGCAATGAAGACATGCAGACACACTTTCGAACACTGTTGTAAACAAAAAGGTTTGTACACTGGTAAACAGATCCTGTGCACAGTGTTTAATCAACACACATAAATGCTCCATCTTCGCAGCTCAAAGCCCTCCTGACGCCACTTAGACCCCTCACACCCTCGCACATATGCACACACAGAGCTACAAAGTGAGGGAGGATGCCGTAGTATTTATTCTCACTATAAATTCCCTTTTTAATTGAGTCTTTCTATCCTCAGTGTTCCTCAGCGTGGGAACACAGGGGTCTTCTTGATAATTTAACAACACCGTAGGGCTGTCGGAGATGATCCGCTGCTGTTTCAGCCTGTGTGCCAACGACTGTGAGTAGAGCTTCTCACTTGAGGCTCAAGTGTGGTTGTTTTCTCCTCTCTGCTATCTTTACGGGCCAGTTCTACTTTTGCCGGGGCAGCATGCATCTCTGACGCGTGAAATTCGCTTGTGACTGCATAATTATTTATCTTGTGAAGCAGCTGGATTTGTGAGATCACAAGATTGCGCTACATCGCATGTTGACAGAATCCATCTTGCCAGCTTCGCGAATGGCATTTCAGCATCATTTGAGGGACTGTTGGCAGCTACAGGTGAACCTGGTTTAGATGCAACAACAACATGACAGTTTGTTTGAAAACAACAGTAGTTTATCCTAAAAAGGTTAGTGTAAATGCTGCTATTGCATTTTTTTTTAATCAGAACTCGAGAGTATTTCTTTGTCAAATCAGCAAAGAACAACACTCCATGAAACAGATGTTTTTGCTCTACTTCCGACAGGATTTTATTCTCTTACATCGTCATGCAGTCTGTTGATCTGATTGGTTATGATAGATGGTGAAGGACAGATGATCCATCCTATCAACTGCCAAGTAACAACAGTTTTTACCAGATGGTTCTGTCACAAACCACCAACCACATCTAATGTCTAAAATTATAACCATGGATGAAAAAGTAATATTTAACGACACATTTAATGTGTCTCTAACTTTGCCTTTATGTAGAAACAAGTGTGTCTGGTTTATATAGCTGTCATGCCATCTTTCATTCAAAGGAGAATTAATGTAACATTTTTTCCTACTAATATACACCGTTCAGAAAGTTCAGAATCAAAGTTCAGATAAGACCACATGTTTAGTTAAAACAAGCCTGTCAGTCATACATGAGTTACATTTGTGTTTTCAACAGGCATTTCAAGTCTGCTTTTTAATGCGCTGTTTAGCTGGAATTTGAAAATATTTGCAACCAGGCAGCCATTTTTTTCCTTCTTGAAATTGGAACAGCTTCGCCCAAACTTGCTTGTGTTGCTCAGCTCTATATGTGTTTCATGCCCTGATTGGCGGTAAATTTATCCAATTGCTACCCAAGGCATTCTGGTGAGTGTGAGCTGATAATGTCCCTTGGAAATCAAAAAATTAACTCAGACTTACGAGACTAATATATAAATGCAATTTGGTCTTGCATACCGGGGTAGCTGTTACCAGGGCTGCATATCGACGAGACGATATGATACTGGCAATATGTGGCAAGATACAGGGGTTACAATATGATATATTGCAATAAATTGCATTACTGTAGCAAGTCGATCTATTGCAATATGTTTTAAATTTAATTTTCGGAAAACTGTCAGAGCACACCACAATATCCAAAAATCTGAGTTAAAAAAACAATGTTTATTTTTTTTATGCAATCAAAATATCATAGCAATACTTTTTCATGCAATAAAAAACACAAAATAAACCACTACACTATTAATTAAAAATCGCTAGTGTTTTTGAGAATCAATGCAAAATGGGAAAACCTAATTTTGTGATATCTAGTATATGTATCAATATTGTCTTACACTCCCAGTTTTACAAAGTAACTGGAGTTTTCTTGCTGAAATGCTCCTTATAGATTGCCTATAAATCGCTTCTCTCTTTAAGTTTTTATTTACACAGGCCTGTACTTGTGAATTTTCAGGAAAGAACCTTTTTATTATCAGCATTATTTCTGGGACGTTTTGGGCTTTTACTAGAAAGGGAAACTAGAGAGATGTTAGTAACCAAGCAAGAGGGATGCAACAACGGTCCAATGTAGCTTATGGGCAGAATTTAATTCTTAATCTACTCATTTTTCTTTTACATGTATACTCATCCTTTGTACTTATAATTCAACTAGTGAGTTTCATTTGGACCAACCTTTTGCGAGTCGAGGAATTCTGACTGAATATGTATTTTTGGTTTTAAACAGTAGGAGTAGGTTTAGGGGACTAGAACACGAACTTCCTTTGGCTTAGAAAGTTCTAAAAATGTCAGAAGTGATTAACTCTAATGCTTAGATGTTTAGAGTTTCATGTCCGTCCAAGCCTTGGAAGAGCTCCAGGTGTCAGTCACCTAACATGCTGAGAAAGCAAACATGGCTTCTTCTTTGCAATATGTTCCTCTACCTACCTTACCAACACACCCACATGCATCCTATCTTCATTAATCCAGGTTATCTCAATACTAAGAAATTCATTAAATTCCTACAAAGAGGAAACAAAAGTCAAACAGCAGAGTGTGACCTATTGGCAGACTATTTATGTTGCCCATGTCAGAGACTAAACAGCGTGAAGCACATGCACAATTATCAAGGGCCTCCCGATCAATACGCCCCCGTAACTAGATATCATATCGTTTTTGAAAATCCATCACACCTGTATTCGCGAGCTATATACTGTACATTGTTTATGATGAAAAAAGAAAGAACAAAGAAGGAGAGAGAGAAAAGCCCGGAGTCAAAGAAGATTAAAGATGGGAGAGATGGGAGAGAAAGACGAAGAGGAACAAGAGTGAGAGAAAGAGGGGAGATTGAGGAGAGATGAGGGGAAAAGAATTAAGGAGACTGATAGTGGAGCGCAGCGTCCAGGGGCCATGGATCAGAGTGTGTGTGTGTGTGCGTGTGTGTGTGTGTGTGTGTGTGTGTGACTGAGTGAGTGAGTGACCGTATGCCTCACACACACACCCACACATCCACACAGAGAGGGTTGCTTATGAAGAAAAATGTAGTGACCTTGCTTAGTGATAAGGCATGAAGATAAAGTAGTGTTGGATGAAATAACTGAAAAATATCAAGAGAAACAGAAACAGAAGTGTGTGTGTGTGCCTGTCTGTACGTGTGCCTGTGTGTGTGTGTGTGTGTGTGTGCATCTGTGTGTGTAGGAGTGCAATAGAGATAGACAGGTTAACAGACAGATGGGAAGATGGAGAGACAAGGAACTAATAGTGAGACATAAAGAAAGACAAAGAGATGAGACAAACAGACACAGATGTGGCTCAATATTGACAAAAGCAAACAAACAACAAGAAATGAACAAAGAAAACTCACTACTTATCTACACACACACACACGCACATACACAGATTTATACGCATATTTGACGCATATTTGTATTCGCCCACACATTGTTCTTTTCTTAAGATTTTCAGGAAAAAATAACAAGCTTCTTAACAACAGCAGACAATCATAAGATGCTGTTATTTGTTGTAGTGATGTAGCAGTGTACTCTGGGTGTGGCCAGTGCACTGTGACATCACTTTTAGGTGTGATTACAGGTGAGACAGAACTCACTTCAGCATTAATAGACGAGGTCACTGAAATGAGTTTTAGCTTTTTTGTTAAATATATTTTTTTTACAAAACACAACTGGAAAATGGGTTTAAGTCATCACAGACATTGCCCGTTCATGTTTCTAGTCTCTTAAAAAATACCTGATTTTGTCTGGAAAATTACTGTATCAAACTGGTCTAGATTGGCAGTTTGCTGCTTGGCAACAGTCTCAGCTGTCATGCAACCACCATCCTCTTCTTGTTGTGTTGAGAAAGTCAACTCATACACCTGTAACCTGAACTATGTCATTTTGTAGAAATATTGATATTATTACATGAAATTTACTGTTTGCAGAGAGGTACATTACCAACATTTTATTTTCGTGGCTGGTCTGACAGTCAACATTTATAAACTGTCATCTTCAAATTGGACTTGTGAGTTCGTAATGTTTTCGAGAAAGTAAAATCTGCTTTGATTTCAAGTGGTTCATGTCATGAGATTTGACGACTGACTAGAGAAATTGTTGCTCCCTTTTAGAAATTGTCAATAATTCTGGGTTTTCTACTTTTTAAATAATTAGATAAAACCAAAAACCTCCATAGTCTGAAAATGTTTTAGAAGAGTCAGTCGACACGGCTAACGTTAGCAGCCTCGATGCATTAGTAGTTGGTTTAGCTTGCGCACAGCTAGCTACAATGAAGGTGTCGCAGGTTATGCCATTTTAGAATGCTGTATTCCCATTGATATAACAAGAAATGACTTAAACATTTAAACATAGGCTTTTACATGTAATATAGATAATATAGATTTTGAGCAACATGATAAAGCAATCAATTTAGTAAGCTAGCATGTTAGCTGTTTAGCAGACAGCTATTTCCAAAAGAAAACCAGTGCTTACACATCTGTCTCTGCAAAGTCCCCCTTCCTACTTAGTCGAAACTTGTTCATATTTGCTGTGAAACAGAAAAGAGAAGTGCTTCTGTTTGCAGCTTAAGGGGCGACTTTATCTTTGAAGCACCTGATGACCTCTGTGGCTGTATGTCTACATCTAGGACACCTACCGATTCCCTAAAAAGTAGCTGTTAGTTGAGTCCTCTCAAGCTTTTTTATTTCATAGTTGAGCCTTGGCATGAGACGAAAATATTGTCCCTAAAACAACTTTGAATGTGGACCTGTCACTCCCTGACCACGACAGGAATTTTCTTTTTGTTTTTTCAGGTGTCTCCTTTCCAGTTCTTTTATGTAAACTTATTATTTTTGCAAGGAGCCATCATGATCATGCCAGAACAGAGCTGAAAAGCCTGTACTGAGACAGAGAGGTAAAGGGATAGACATCTAGATAGACAGGCAGATAGAAAGGCAGGCAGACAGACAGCAATCACACAGCACAAACACTGTAGAGGTCAATGCTATCACGGAAACGAGCTGTTATTTCGTAGCATTTCATCATCATCATCTATCTTGGTTTGTGTGCGCTCTCTCTCCTGCTTTCATGGCAGTATTTCTCATTGATGACAAAGCCATTTATGTCTCTCTTATGTTCCCCCCCGCCTCCCTGCTCTTCAACCTCCACCCTCCCCTCCCTCCCACACCCTTCCCTCACTGTCTCTCCCTTCCTCTTCTTCTTGCTATTTATGCTTCATCTGTTTTATTTTCCTCAGTTTTGTTTTCTCACTTGCACTTTCTTTCTTCTCTCATTCTCATTTTGCGTTTTCTTGCTCCACACTCTGTGTTGTTGGTTTTTTTTTTGTCTCGTTCACATTCACATCTTGGCTATTTTTTTCCTCTTCTCTCACCTTGTCTTCATCACCCTGCCTTTTCCTCCTCCTCTCTCTTCCTCTTACATCATTTTCTCTTTAAACACCTCTCTCCATCCCTCTCCTCCTGCTTTCCATTTTACTTTTTCGTTCTCATGATTTACATTTTGCACATCATCTTTCTTACTTTTCCTCTCACTTGCCCTCCCCATCCTCTCTTGCCCTCCTTTACATGCTTTCTTCCTCTTTCCCATCTACCTTTCCTTTCATCCACCCAGTTTTTATCTTCTCTTTTTTCATCATCTCCTCTTCCAGTTTCTCTGCTCCCTTGCTATGCATTCCTCCATTCTTGTCTCCTCTTTCCCTCTTTCACCCTTTCCCTCTAACTCTTCTTTCTTCCCACTTTTTAGGAATTGTTATTGTTCTCCTTTCTATATCTTTCTTTGTTGTCTGCCACTTTCAGTTTTCCCATCCTTTCATTCACTTTACCTTCCAACTGTCTGGCCTCTTTTCAGCCTGCTGTCTCTCATCTTCCTCCCTTCTTCACCCGGTTCTTCTCTTCATCCTTCTTAGCCTTCTCCATTCTCAACTATCACCTCCTTTCCTTTTCATTCTCCTTACATCATCTCCAGTTTCCTTTTCCTCTTTCCTCTCTCCTCTTTTCCGTCCCTTTCTCCTTCTCTCTCCTATCTCTCCCATGCTGAATTTTCCTATCTTTTCACCAAAATTCTCCTTTTATCCTTCCACCTATCTAAGCTTTTCTTTGCTCCTTCTTCCTTCTTCATTACTTCCCTTCATCTTTCTTTGAACATGAAACTAATAAAAGGCAAATAACAGAACTATTAGACACTCATTGCAATATTAAAAAACATAAAGGCTAGTTTATTTGAATTGCAGTTATAAAAGTAACACTTAAAATTGGAAAATAGATAAGATATAAAAAAAAAACATACCTTGTGGAAGTTAGATCTTTAATTATTCATTAAGCAGAACAATTATACATGCACATTTTTAATAATTGATATTCGGTTCCTTTTTTCCCTTCAGCACTGAGAGATAACCGCATCCAGCTGCACCGCTCAACATCCACCGAGCTTTCCATCACCATCGCCGAAGTGCAGCTGTCCGATGAGGGCGAGTACACCTGCTCCATCTTCACCATGCCGGTCCGCACCGCCCGAGCCACCGTCACTGTGCTAGGTGGGACACACAAACACACACATTTACCCAATACACATTCACAGTATTCACACAGTGTGCATCAAGAGGAAAATCTGTCATCCTGATGTTTCCAAAAACAGGATTACAACTTTTCCAGACCTTAAAATAAACTCAGGAAAAAAAAAAATCAAATCATGTGTGTGTCTTACAGCTGTGTTAAATTGTTATGAATAGAAACGAGAACATTTTCTTGATAAGGAGACAAAAATCAATTGTTTCATTTTTCATTGTAATAATATTGGTAAAGCTCCCTGTATGCTATTAATTCTTACCTTCGTATCTCCTATTTGTCCTTGAAGGAGGATCCCTCTCTGTGTGCTCCATCTGAGTACTTCTTCAGATTTTTATTTCCTGTGTAGGCTTTTATAAAAATGTTGCCTTTGTTCTCGCGGAGGCCTAATAGTGCAAAATGACATTCTTACCTTCCCTGTGTTCACGCTGGCAGTCTTTGAGACTGATTGACATCTATACAAATCAGCTTGACGGCAGTCTATTTTAACTTCTCTCCCGAAACCTGTAGGAATGTGACTAATTTAAATCAATGATTCGAAGCGTTTGCCATCTTGTTTTATTTTCTCCTCAGTTGTCACATTGTTCACAACAATGCATACTTGCCAGTTTCCGGACTGCAGAAAGAAAGTGGAGTTAAAAAGTGGCTTAAATTCACCTTGATGCACCGCTGTGGCATTGTGTTAGCCTGACCTACCCTGCAGAGTTTACCCTCTCCTAGAGCAGAATGAAGTTTGACCCGGTAGATCTCTGTTGTAAGTGTGACATGCCAACAGAGGCTGCCTGTTGGCATGAGGCAGAGCATTGGGGTTGCAGCAGTTTGGAGAAAGGCTTCCATGAAGTTAGGGGACATCTGAAAGACAGATTTACCCTCTGAAACCTACATAGACAAAGAAACCCATGGTTTTATAATTGTGCCAATCCTGAGCTTATTCTTTCACTCAATATCAAGTGTTATACATCTTTTGATTCAGGGGAATCTACTCTTTCATGTCAGTGCAGTGTAAAGTCACAATCATGCATTTCCTTTGTGTGAGCATACCGTATTTGCCTAAAAAAAACCCTCAGTGAAAAGAATTGTGTTTTGTTGGATAACTCCACAGTCAGCCAGGGAATTTTTTTTTTTGAGGTGGACTGTTGTATTCTGGTGTTTTGAAGCTATGTGTCAAGTTTGGTGCAAATTTGCTTTTTCCTCAGTGAGTCACAGCCATTTATTTGCATATTATCCTGGGCATTATTTAGTATGCAGTGTAACAGCATATAAATTTTGGTGCTGTTTTGTACTTTGGTCAGTGTCACCTCTGAAAGTAAACATCAAAGTGTTTTACGTCAGTGATCATCCAGACCTAAAATCAGCCCTGAACGTTGTTCAGGCACCTTTCAAAGCGCCCCAGAAAGCTGAGTATCTCACTATTCTAAACACAATTTAGAGCTAGTCTGTAACTTAAACGGTTTAAAAGTTATTTAATATTTTGTAAAACATATCTCAGGGTTACATCGATGCCACGCTAGGTCAAAAGGTCATCTACAGTCAATGCAGCAAAGATGGAGATATCTAGACATTTAGCCCCTAGTGTGAGTAAAGAGCAAAAACGCTCAGTTTGTCACATGCTTGGTTAAGTCGAGCTGTGGTTAAAGCTTGACAAGGATGGTTCATTGGACTACTGGCCTTTTTCCAGTATACGGGGGAGAATCTATTTATTGATGGAAGTATGTCAGACTCCAGTACAGTAGGTGGCGATATGCCCCCTTTTCAGCTGGTTGCTATTGATCCTTCTTCCAGTTGACCTATTATATCACATACCATAGAGGTAGGGCTGCCAATGGAAATAAGGGATGGAAGTGGGTTGGTGGAACGGGAATGACCGACTACCTATGCTCAGCTATAACTTGATTAAGAAGTCCTTTACATATCATTATGATAAACACACCTTCAGAATCTAACCCATTCCCAGCTTTAATTCAAATTTTGCAGGCTTGTAACTCTCTTACAGCCCAGCACTGTATGATTTTCACTGACAGTGAGCTGTAAAAAAATATATATCACTGTGCTGCATGAAGAGGTGTTGAAGTAAAGGACCTAATTTCAGTGTGCATTAAGGTTTTATGAAAGTATTATTTTAAAATTGGGTGTCACTTAGCTACTTATGATACAGACTGAGTCACTCTTCAAACTCTCCAGCATCTGATACAGACTAACAATAATTAAATCGTTTGAATTGTTTTTATTGAGAGAGGTTTAATCATTTTTCCTTTTTTTCATAATAACAAATTATGCCAACTGATATGTAATTCAACACAGTGCTGCTCACTGTCTTCAGGGCTGGTTCAGTGTGAGGGGAGCGACAGGAGACATTTTCACTAAGGCCAAAACGGTGCAGTTGGCTTTATACGTTATCTGGCATGCATTCCTGCCATTCATGTTAATTTCCTCATTCCCTTCTATATTTCTGTAATCTTCTTTGATGTATGACCGCTGTGTCATCATTCTGCACTCTCTCATTGAACAGAGACCGGCTAACTGTCATGACATTTACAGTAACCACAAATGAAATTGCTGCTAACAGTGTCAGTCATATTTTCCCTTTGCTTCTTACAGAAAAGCATCACAAATGACACCTTTGTCGACAGAGAAAAGAAAAAATTAGGCCGTCCAGTAGTAGGCCTAATATTTCTGGCGACCGCACACCTGCCATGTGACAGCCTACAGCTGATTTGCTGTAACAGCATTAAAATTACCAGATGTAAATACAAAGGCAAGATCAAACCGTGTATTATCTGGATAACTTAAGCGGATACAGATTGCATTTTAATACCAGGTGTAAAATTTCCAAATATGGGACAATACCGTAGTTTAAGGGACAACCTTACACCAAATATACG
>JAPZDX010000004.1:21401715-21423529 GCA_029783625.1 Naso annulatus | reverse complement strand
AGTGATCTGCCCAGACAGACAGTCAGAGGAGCTCTCAGGCTGGAGCAGAGCCAACCCCTGAAAATAGAATAGAATAGAATAGAATAGAATAGAATTATTACTTCTATAATAAAGTAGAATAGAGTAACATGCCTGCAGCAATAAGTCTTGGATGGATGTGTTTGTCTTGGATGAGAATAGAATGGGTCAGATTGGATCAGTTGATGTTATGATAAATGTCAATCAATCAATATTCTAAGGAGCTCAGATTAATTGGGGCTAAAAGTACTGAGTGTGCTGGTTGTTGCCGGATGAAAGAGAACAGTAGCGAGAGTTTGATTATTCTGGCTACAGAGAATCAAACAGAGCAAAACAAAGCAGAGCAGAAAGAGGAGAGAACAAGGCAGAACAGAGCAGGACAGACCAGAACAAAAGAGAACAAAGCAGATCAGAACAGAGCGAGGCGAAAGAGAACAAAAGAGGACCGAACAGGGAAAGAAGAGCAGGGAACAGAGCAGAACCGAAACAGAACAGCAGAGACCAGAGCCGAGCAGCAGACCAGCATCTCCAGCTGAGCCGGTGTAAGCCTGTAAATGTGATCAGAGTGAATCCGTCCCCTACATGCAGCAGCTGCAGCCTAATGTGTGTTTAGCCTGTTTGGAGTCTTCCAGGTGTCTCTGGCTGCTTTCCTCTGCTGACAGCTCTGCCTGTCTCTGATTTACTGTTCAGTCCAGTGGTGTGCCTGCTCCCTCACACAGGCCGACTACATCTTTATGTGGTTGACCGCGCGTCTTTGGGCCTCTGTAATTACTGTTCCACTCTGTGTGTGTATATGTGTGTGTGGGTGCGACGCAGCGTGTTGCCACTGCGATCAGCCGCTGTGCTGCCAGCACCGCTCTGGCCATGGGCGAGGAACCCTGTTTCTTACAGTTGATTCTTGAACAGCACTTTTGCTTGAGCTGAACATTTTTGCAGCCCGATCATGCAAGCAAAGCAAGCAAAGCAATTCTTGCACTGCAAGCACCTGTCCCATCTCTTTTCTCTCCCTCCTTCACACACACACACACACACACACACACACACAAACACACACACACACACACACACACACACTTTCTTTTTCTCCCCTTTCTCCCCCCTCTTCCTCCTCCCACTCTTCTCTCCCGTCACACGAATAGAGCAGAGGCGCAGATGTAAAGAGACAGGCCAAAAGACAGAGGGATGGAGGCAAAGAGAGAGACGAAGAATGGAAGAGACAGCGGGGTTCAGTCCTAATCTGTTGACAAGAGGGGATGTTTGAGGATAAACAGAGGCAGAGCAGGAGCGCTTAGGAGGCTGAGAGAGAGAACGAGAAGGCCCTATTGGCTTAAGTCTCTTCCTCAACAGCAACCCAGCTGCACCATCAGTGTTTGATAGTTTACATCAGCACAGGCTGACACCAGAGGGGCACCAAAGGATCCTCAGTAAGGTCTCTTGGAGTTCCTACAAGGAACTTTTATCTGGCTATGGAGTCTAAATTTAATGCCTTACACCTCACCTGCACTGGCAAATGAGATCATCAGCTTCAGGTTAAATTTGATTTTGTTGATTTATCACTTCTTCTTTTTTTTTCTTCTGTAAAAGAATGATCTGCCCTCCCCCCACCAGCAAGTTTGATCTTTTTTTTACATAGGCCTACCGTTTAAGCAGGTAATCTCTGAAATGATAGGACAGGCTACTCTATCGGGAAAATGTTCCAATCTAGAACTTGAACTCAATGACTCCTCGCGCTGACCCTGTATTGCTACCTGTGGGTGCTAGCAGTTCTTCCAAAACGGGAGTCAGGGCGTATTTTGTTTGCATTTGTTTTTATGATATTTGTTTTTGGAAGATCGTATCTCAAATTAAAATGTATCAAGTGTCTCACTGGGAGACAGAGTTTGTAGTGAAACTAAAGGCAATGTATGCCTCGTCTTTCGACACATTTGATAAGTGTCGCTCGACAGGAATGAAATAGTGCAATATTTTCAATTTATGCTTAGGCAAAAGGTTTCAGTTTTCCCCATGATAACCATATTTGACACAAACACTAGAATATTAACTAGGAAGTTCAGTTAAACCTATCTACACAGCGACATTAACACTACCCAACCATTTTAAGCAACAAAATATGACTTGCCCATGACATAACAAAACTCTCCAAGTATGGGACATGAAACGAAAGTGTCGAGGGACTAATTTTTCTGTCGAAATTTCATAATTTTTGTCAAGCGACACCTACCAAATGTGTTGAGCAATGAAGCATATATATGGCCTAAGTTTTTGTCAAAGGTACAACTTAATACGCCCTCTCCACCATCTCAAAATAAAGTATTTTGCCCTCTCCAGTCCACAGAAATAAAATCGGAAGACCCTTTCCCCTTTTTAAAACCAGCATTTTCAACCAAAACTGAACAGTCCTTCAGTGGTGTGTTTCTTTCACTCTCTTCCAAAACAATGCTTGTGCTAGACAAGATCTTTACAACAGTGAGCAGTACGGCTTTTGTTCACATGCGCTGCTACAACACAAAATAAAAGTTCCTCAGAGGGCCTTCAAGATGGAAAATGGCTTCATCAAAGGCAACAAGGACACCCTTAAAATTCTCCTCCCAAACATCTTTGAGAATCTAAACAAAGTCTCTAAACCAAGTCCAGTTGTTAGATCCTCATCTGGCTGACTAAGAGTCTTCACAGATCCTCCGCCTGCTTGCTTTAACTTAGCACAGTGGCAGACTTTATGAGACTGACTTTGATCATTAGTTTCGAGCTCTCTGCTGTTCCGCCCTCAAATAGTTGTGTAATTCTTTTCTGAATCATCTAACAACACAAATGCTCTCAGCTGGGGGTTTGTGGGCTCAGTCAGAACTGTTTAGGCATTTACAGAATGTTAAGATTTGGAAAAATGCACAACAGCTTACTGGCGTGTTTTTTTTTTTTTAATTTTCGTGTAAAGAGCCACAACTTTGTTAAATTTCACAAGCACAACTTCATACTGGGAATCTTTTTTGAGCATTGAATGCATTACAGTCTGTAGTGCATTGTATATGTTATATTTTCCAAATAATTCAGGTATTCAGCTCAGCGATTTTGCAGACGGATCACTGTTGCATGGATGGATTAGCCCCTGTTGACATCCTCCCTCCACCAACACCACCCCTCTGTGCATTGTGTTTGCACCCTGAGGCTTTTTTTATAGACAAACTGATATGGACCATAGGATTGTATTGTACCTTTCATGTACGAGAGGTTTAAATGGAACTCATCTTTGAGGTCATATTCAAACCAACAAAAGCGCTGCATTAAAAAATGCCCCTCCCCCCTTTTTTTATTTGAATGAGGCCACACCATTAATGCAGCAGGGGTGCAATCGCACAGTCCAGGTAGATTCTCTTATGATGTAAATGTTGTTTTTATATGAGTTTCCTCACGGAAAATATCAACTAAAATAATGTCACCTTTCCAGGGCGGCAAAATCATTCCTCCAGGATAGTTTTTAATTTATTTATTTTTTTTAAACACAGAGCTTTTCTCAGTCCAAACGCCCACTAAGAAGAGAAGATTAACTAAAAATTCAGGATCTGTACCAATTTTGTTTATATGTCCTTTAGTGTTGCTTTTTAAAAAGTGGCAGTTAGTGAAATTAAAAACAGCTAAAGTGAACTTGTGGCCTCCAGCGTCCCTGAAGTCTGGAGCCACGAGGCAAAGACCTGTTTTGAATTGCATTAAAAAACTGAATTTATTAGTAGAACAGATGTGGCAGAACTACCTTGTGGCCTTGTTTTCTTAATCCAAGTTAAAAATTTCAACAAATTCAGCACCAAGGAAGAGGAATACTAATAAAGGCCAATCACTGTTGTTCAACAAAAGAACTCCACATGTTGTTTTTAGTGAATTTTATCATCTGAAGCTTCAATGATTAGCGTTGCTGCATGAGGATGAATCAAAGCTCTAGTCTCAGCTATTAGTGTCATACTGTACTGATCGTGCCATTAAAGCCAATATAAAAGGTTGACGGACTCTGTTGCTCTAATTGGGTGTTACAAAAAAATCCTCTTCAATATGAAAAACACTCGACTCTCAAATGAAGATAATTAAAAATGGCATGACAAGCCTCATTTAAGAGCAAAGCGGAGGTTCAAACAACACAGCTGCGGTAGAGTTAAGTGAGTGTTTGTGTGGGTGTGTGTGAGGGTGGGCCTTATCACAAAGCCCTCCAGTACCTGACAGATCTGATATCCTTACGGCGCAGGGAGTGTAATCTGAGGTGACAAGGAACAGTAATTAAAATAAATAAATAAAATAAGAGTCACAATTAGCTGCCGCTTAAATCACCACGAAGCCCCGATAATCAAGTAATCTGCTAATACGACATTGGCAAATTCCCCCCTTTCCTCCTCTGCATGAGCTGATGTGTGTATTGGTGTTTGTGTGTGTGCGTGCGTGTGCGTGTGTGTGTGTGCGTGTGTGTGTGTGTGTGTGTGTGTGTGTGTGCGCGCGTATGTGTGGAAATGGAAGACAGAAGAGTACACAGATCCTAACGGAGAGACTCGACTGGTATTAGTGCTGACACCCGTCAGTCTGGCTGATATGTCAGCCTCAACGAGGGAGGAGCAGAGGACTCAGATGGGAAGGAGAAAGGAGGAGGAGAAGACATACAGAGAACTAGAATAGAAAGAAAATAGAGGAGAAGACGAAGGGAGAGCACAAAAAAGAAAAGATAAAGTCAGAGGAATCCAGACTGGAGGAAGCAGAGAGAAGAGCAAAGAAGGGAGATGGAGGAGAACATTGTTTTGGGGATTTATGTGTGGAGGAGGTTTGGGCAGAAAAATAAGGAAAATGGTCAGGGGATGATGGGGAGAGAACAAGAGAAGAGGGTGAGGGCAGGAGAGGAATTCAGGTGAGAGGAGAAGGAGGGCAGAGAATGCAGAAGAGAAAAGAAGGGTTGGAAAAGGAGCCTAAAAAGAGGGGGGAATTCAGGGAGGATGGCAAAGGGATGAAGGAGGCAGAGTAGAAATGGAAGGAGGATGAAAGCAAGGAGAAAATAAAGAGTAGTGCTGAGGAGTGGGAGCTAACAGGAACAAAAGAGGAGACTGAAGCTGAGGAGCGAAGGAGGGAGAGGAAGGAGAGCATCAGATTAATTTATGTGCTCAATAAAGAGGAGAGGAGATGGATGGGGGAAAAGTGATAGAAGGAGAGCAGAAGAGGAAGAAGAGGGATTCAAAGGCATACAGGGGAATGAGTCAGAAGTTAAAGAGGAGGAGAGAAAGGCAAAAGCAGGAAAATAGAGGAGTTAATAAAAAGAACAACTGCAAAGGACAACAGAGAAATGTGGTTAAGGAGTAAAGGGAGGCAACAGAGAGAGGGAGGTTGGACAGGGAGTGAAGACAGGAAGGGAGGAATCCTTAATGGAAGGAGGACAGAAAGAGCAGAGGGGAGAGTGAGTGAGGAAGAGAACGGAGCTGGGGAGCAGAGACTTATGAAGCAAGGGAAGAGAAGAATAGAAAAACAGATAATATGAGAGGAAAAAATTGGGAGGACATGAGGGAAGAGGAGGGCAGATGAGTAAAGGATGGCAACAACAAGGAGATGAATGGTCAGAGGAGGTGTGGAGACAGATGTGGTTAACACTGGTGGGAGTGGCAGAGGAGCAAAGGAGGAGAGGGGAGATAAGAGTGCAACAGAGCGAGGGGAGGAGAGAAATATGGGTAGGAAAATAGCAGAGGAGTGAAATAGGAGCGCATACAGGTTTATTGTTTGGCAAAGGTTGGAGCGAATGAGCAGGGAAAATAGAGCGGTAGATGGAGGAGAGAAGACAAAAGGTGAGAGATTTAGAGGGAGAGGAGGGCAAAGGAGTAAGGAGAGGTGAGCACCAGTTGAAATGGAGGAATAAACATTAATGGAAGGAGTGAGTGGAGAAAACAGAAGGAGCAGGGGAGAAGCTTGTGTGGATGAAGGCAGGAGTGAAATGCAGAGGAGTGACGGAGGAGGAGAGCAGGGTTGGGGAGCAGAGATTTATGTGCGGAGCCGGTTGCAGCTAGGGAGCAGAGGGAAACAGCCAGGCCTATTATAGATTGGGCTCTCCTGGGAGAGCAGGCCTGGAGTTTTCCAGGCATTTCCAGCATATTTCACCAGCGTTCCAAGCAGCACGCTGCAGTGCACAGAGCTCCGCCCTCGACAGCGTCCTCAGCCCTCCAAGGATAAATAAAGTGGGTCTGCTTTCTCTGCATGAGTATTCAATAAAAGTGATAAAAGGCTGGAAGTACCCCTTCTGAGCTTTTTTGGAAGGGAAAGTGAGAAACCAAACTGGCCACCCTCTCCAAGGAGAAGCTTTCAAACAAATGCAGACATCAAGCATAAAAGCACCGAAAGCATAAAAGTGCTTCCTTTTATTTGAGGAAAAATGTCAACAAAAAGGCTGCGAGATCAAATAAGCTTAGTGTGGAGGTAGTGTAAGTTTCCATCCCTCTCTATCTCTCTCTCTCTCTCTCTCTCTCTATCTGTCTCTATCTCTGTTTCTTTGTCTGCCTGTGTTTTCGCTCACTCGCTGTCTGAGAGTCTCATGTGTGGAGGTGAGAGAACAATTGAATGGGCCTCCCACATAAAATCCATTCAGAGACATCTTGAGGATTAAGAATGAGAAATTGTCCAGCGCAGTGAATTAAATCAATCTGATCCATTACAAGATCGCTATCACAAGGTTTTCCCTTTTGTCTTTGCCCTGGATTATGCATGCTGCTGGAGACGTGTGTGTGTTCCGTGTGTGTCCTTGTACTAAATTCCTACATTAAGTAACACTGTAATGCACCATCACATGTCATAAATGAAACAAATAAATAATGGCTTGACTTAGGGCTGCATGATTTTGAAAAAATATTTAATTAGAATTATTTGGACAGATATTGCGATTGCAGTATGATTTGTGATATTTTAGGGAACAATCTTTTTTCATCATAATTTAAATTTTAATTGAAAAACATGTTCAAATGATTATAGCGTGATTTTTGTAGGGATCTGTACCAAATAAAGATGTTTTCTTAAGTCTGTAGAATATGATGAGTAGGCCAGGACAATTCTGTAGCAGCACACAACACAAACATTTTTCCTTTAACTTAATTGCACCTCCCAGCAATTTAAAAATTGCAGTATGATTGCATGTTGTGATTTCAATAAATCTTTCTCCCTTCACATTGTACGCTTTTGTACATCTATGTAAACTTTAAAAAACAATTAAGGCAAAACTTTGTCTTTAAATTGATAATCTTGGCTATTTGTCTTAGCTTTCTTAGATCCAACAGCTTAATTTTCAGTTAATCCAATTTTTGTTCATGTTTGGACTATTTTATTTTGGAGCAGCTCTTGAATTATTGCTTTTGTTTTGATGGTTTTTAATGTTTTAGGACATTATTTATGTGATAAACAACACGGTGTGGTCTAACAGAAAAAGATATATCTCTTAAAGTGAGGAAATAAAATAAAGTATTAGCTTAGGTATCCTAACTCTTCCACCCTGTTGTGATAGATGTCTTAAGAAATAGGTGAAAGTCAGGCAAAGAGAAACAGGGACTTACAGACACTACTGAAAATCCACAAGAGGGCATTGTTTTGTTCTGGCTAACTCATTTAAGCAACCAGTTTCTCTTGGAAGAGGAAGAGGAATAAAGAAGGACTTCCGGGTTTATCATGATGGGTTTTGACAGAGTTTTGTTTCACCCACCACAACTTGAAAATATGCATCAGCAGACAAACCTGCTGTTAAGAAGGAAAGGCAGTAGCATGAAGAGACGGGTGAATTGCCCGCACTGAGACTTACCCAGCAGCTAGATATGGGGAGGTACTTGGTTGAGACTGGATAGCTGTTGGGTTGGAACTGATCATGAGCGCTGGTTAGCGAGCACCGTAACACACTCACAGTATTCCACTGGAACTTTAAGTCCAAGGAGCTATTTTTTAAGGACCTCAAAGGTGTCGTCATCTTGTTGTTCTCTGCATTTCCACTACAGTCTAAAGACCTGCAAAGCTTACGCAAATTAATCCGCTGATGTATGAAAAGGTGACGGTTGTTTTAGCTCTATAATGATTGGTGTTAGTACCATTACATCCGTCATACGTTTTCTTCTGTAACCCCAGGGTTAAGGTTAGGATGTGTTGGAGCACAGTGAACCAAAAATGACAAAGGTGACTGAAATAAAATACTACTTGAACATGTAGAAATGTTCAGCGCTGCAAGCTTTGCCACAAAAGTTTGTATACCCCAAAGTTCTTGTACTTTTGGAAGTTACAGCCCATTTTTGTCCCGCCCCCTGGAGGACCTGAGGTGGATTGGCAAAACATAGGGATTACTCTTTCTATGCGTCTGCGTGTTTTTAACCGTTCCCATTGCATTGGGCGGGTCAGGTGGAAAAATGTTAGACGTTTTTAACTGATCAAAACACATTAGACTGGTCAGGCAAAAAAATGTTAAAGATTTTAGGGTGGGAAATGTTCCTGTTTTTAGCCAATCATATCATGTTCATTGAGTGCAGCTGCTAATTAAGTTGGGCAGGTGCAACCTATTATCCTTTTTACCCTGGAAGAGTGCTGGCTGAATTCATGAAGCTTTTTACCTGCAAGCAGCTCTATAGCTCGCTCTTCTAGTTGGTTGGTTCACTAAAATGCAACACTGGCAACACATCTGTTACTAATCTACTAATTAGACAAAAGAGCAGAAGATTCAGCCATATTAGAAGAGAGCAACTCTGCTAAATATGTAAAAGTTTTTACTTTGTGTTTAAAAAAAAAAAAAATCTGTTTAGTATGCACGCCAGGCCAGTAGTTGGCAGTGTACTTTGTAATGACATAAGAGCTGCTGAATTTGTTTACTTCCTGTTGATGCTAAGTGTATCTTTACCGTAACCACAGTCAAAAACTAAAGAAATTCGGCTGCAGTTTGACAGCTTTAATTATGCTACGAACACTAGAATTCACCCCCATAGACTTAGTCATCATATTAGACTTGCTTTGGGTGCATTGTGGAGTTTTTAATCAGAGTTTGTGGCTATGGAGAAATCTATAGACTTGAGCTAGCATTTGCATTGGCTTTCACAGGCTTTTCTTATTGTCAGTTTACACATTTGGTGTTGTGTTGACGTCTGTGTCCCTGTCATGTTCAGGTCGGTCATATCTGGCATTAGCTTTTGTGACTTACAATGTTCCCAGAACTTGATTTTCCCTACAATGATATTACACGAGTTCCTTCAAAGGTTTCTGGTCCCTTTGATAATGTTGCATGCCGATATATTATATAGAACTAGATTATTGTATAGACATTACCATGCCATTATATTTTAAGTCTTCCCTTTCATCCTTGTCTAAGCAGGCACTTACAAATTCTATTAAGATTTCATATCTATCTAAACTGAAGCTTCTGCGAGGGGAAAAGTTTGTAATTCTTTCTCTTTCAACAATCCAGTGTGTGACCATCATAATCCTAATATTATACATCCTGTAGACCGAGTATTCAGTGACTGCACTTTACACTACATTTAACATGTTAGCGCCTTCCAATCTTTCCCACAGAGGCTTTTCCAAACTTATTTCCCTTATCAGACACTAAACTTGTGTAACCAAATGATTTTATTGCGTGGGCACCACAACCAAGATTTATTTATTTATTTATTTTTTTTTTTGAAGGCACACTAAATCCCTTTTATTTCTTCTCCTTTGGTGGATTTTAAACGGCGATAAAAGAAGAAAGCGATTTGAAGATGGACAACATGATTAGGGATGATGAAAGCCCGTATCCATCACCACCCACTCTGTTTGTGTTTCCATCCTCCTTCTGTCTGTCTATCTGCCTGTTCCTCCTCTCTCCTCTCTTATGTTTTAATGTAAGTTGATGACTATCAGGAACTGATAACACTCGGGGCTCTGCTTGGCTTGGTGAAGCTCGATGAGGCGAGGAGAAGAGAAAGCGAGAGTGGGATTGGGTGAGGTGGGGGTGACATTATCTCTCCCCTCTGTGAAGCCTGATATGTTCGGGTGCAAGGGAGATAAGCGAGTAACTCTCAGCGGTGGCAGTGAGCGGTGAGCGGGGACAGTGACGTCATGCGGCTTGTCTCTTTGTCCTGTGGCGGTAAATGAAGTCATGGCGTCACAGGTGAAGATTATGTCAGAGTGAGATTTCTTATTGTTCTGGAGGGAAGTGTGTTTTGTGCTTATGTTTGTTACAGGGCTTTTTCACAGCAGACATTTTGACTCGTGTTATCAGGAAAAGCACAGGTGTGAATGAATGATGGCTCTGTTGTAACCAATGCACACATAAAACCTTGAAACTGAAGCAGCTACATGGGATTCGGCCACCATTAATTCTTATTATTCACACCTGTGATTTTCCTCCGTTGAATTGTCTCTGATGGAACAGGCTAATTGAATTTTATACACTGCGGACATAAATACAAGCCATTAAATTGATTTCACTGCAGCCACATGTCTAGTGCAGTCTGAGCTATGTTTGCAGCATTTGTTTAGTCATTTGGGAAGTGTTGCGTCTGCTTATTAACGTGCAACAGTGTTTGTCTTTGGATGCAGGACAAATGTCTGATAATTTCTGATAAGAATTTAATCGATCAATCAATACTACACTCACAGAATGGAGACCCGAGTCCACTCGGGGGACAAAAACAGCCATTAAATCTTAAGACTCGGTCTTGAAAGGTGTGGGTGTGTGTGCATATGTGTGTGTGTGTGTGAGACAGAGAGAGAGAGAGAGAGAGACAGAGAGAGAGAGAGAGAGAGAGGTGGGGGGGCGAGAATTGTAATGGGGAAAAAGTGTGTGTCTGTTTTGTATTTTTCCTGTGAAAGCATTGAGAGAGCCCATTGGAAAAAAAAGTGTGTGTGTGTGTGTGTGTGTGTGTGTGTGTGTAGCTCCTAGCTTAGAAAGATGAAGAAAGAGGCACAATCTATAGCGAGGGCCAAAGAAAAATAAAAGAGTAGGTCTGCTTGCCTGTGATTGAGGCAAAGCGAGGGAGAGAGAGATGGAGGGAGAGGGAGGGGGTGAGGAAGAGGGGGAGGGCGAGTGAGATGGGGTAAGTGAAAGAGAGGAGGAAGTGAGGGAGCAAAAGCAAGCGTGCTGGGGAGAGCGAGAGAAAAAGATAATTTCTTAGCTCTTCTTTTAAATAAGTCTGTTTCTATAGCAACCATTCAACCAGCCGCTGGAGAGAGAGAGAGGGGAAAGTGGGGGTGAGAGAGAGAGAGTTACCATAGCAACGGAGGGAGAGGGAAAAAAAGGACTTGAAGAAACTTTAAAAAAAACATATAGGGAGAAAATATAAAAGGCAAGATAAGTAACGAAGAGTGAATTTACAGGGCGGCATTGGAGGGTGAGTGTCGGCCAAGTTAATTAAAAGATTTAATTAAAGATTTGTTAGGTATTGAAAAAGTGATTATATACTTTAGAGCTGATAAATGGGAAGAGTTGTGTCTCATGTCTAGCCTCCATGTTGTAAAAGTCTTTTTTCTGTTCTGCATAAACAATGTGAGCTGGAGAGCTTCCACTTCCATTAACTCTACTGGACGGATGTTCAGTGCAAAAATGAGCCACCGTGTTAGAAAACATGTGGTTCTCTAATAAAAAGGGTCAATTCCCAAATGATGATAGAAGGAGTTAAATTTAATTATTTGATAAATAAAACTTTAATACATTGTTAACATTTCTGCCTGAGTCAGTGTAATAGATTTTAATCTGCAATAGTGGCTGTTTAACAATGAAATGAACAAATCCCATGATGCCATGCTACTTCACGACATCATCAAACCATGTCTAGTTTTCTGCCGCAGTCCCAGTGAAAGCTGTGATCATGTTTTCGAATTGTCCCTCCCTCCATCCCAAACGCCTTGAGGGAATTTCATCCAGTTTAGCACCAAAGTCCAACTGAACACAAGGATGAACTGATTAGATATTGGTTACCAAAGGTCAAGGTCACTGTGACCTTGTGTTAAAGCCCCTCTGAGGAAGTTTAATTTTGCGTTGATTGTAGTGCCCCGTGTGGACAAAAACGGTACTGCTTCCCTTCGGAAAAATCTTGCCTAGCGTGAGCATTTGTTTTGGAAGAGAGTGAAAGAAACACGTTACTTGTTTGCACAAAATAAGTTCGGCCATAAACACAAAACATTGAAATTATCTAAGGAAAAATATCCTCCTGCTTCCAACCCTAGACAGTAAAAAAGAGAACAGCAGATCGATCATGGTCATAAACAGCGGACCGTTTCTTCTGGTCTGTGTGCCGTAAAGTTTTATAGTGTTTATGCTAACTGAGCAGACTTGTAGGCTTGTAAAAGACATGATAGCAATCTCTTTGTCAATGGTCTCATTTGCTGATGTACAGTAGATAAGATGCAAGGCATCAGTGTTAAATTTAGACTGTGTCATTACCGAGTAGAAGTTCCTTGTTGAGACTTTAATGCTGCATTCACATGGAATCAGACAGACGGTAGATGGCAAACCAGTCTTTTAAGTAGAAGAGAGCGGGACGGTAAAATATGCCGAGGCCGGCAACAGTAATGGCAGACAGCATTGCCGTCAAAAGTTAAAATATTTTCACTTTTTGCTGTCCAACACAATGGAATTTACATCCGGATATTAAGTAACTCCTCAAATGCCTCACGCAAGGAGAAAACATGTCTCATCTCGATAGTGAGAAGCTGATAATTTTGGTGCAGTAATACCTGGAGTTGTATTTACCACAGCCTGAAAACCTACCAAGATGCCACACGAAAAGCTACATGGAAGACAATCGGCACAAAGCTGATTGTCCTCCAACCAAACATAATGTTTTGAGGGAATTTAATAGAGAAATTAAGAGAAAGCTGCATTTTACAGCTACGTCCATAACTGGAATTGTTACTCAAAATGAGAGTCATGAAATAATTTCATTTAATGTATTTTGTTCCATTCTTTGTAAACAGTACTACGTCACCTTAGCAACACATCATCACGGGTGTTTCTTTTTGCCGTCCTTGCATTCCATCAGACTGTTTGTTTTTTCTGTGCCATTCACGAGGTGTCTCCTACCGTCTGCTGTCTACCACCTACCGTCTGCCTGATTCCATGTGAATGCGGCATAAGAGTTGTTGTTTCTGTATGTTGACTTACATTAGCTGTATGATCTCAGGTGGGTGGGTGGCGGGTAATATGGCTGAGCTGTATTGAGCCGGCAGAGATGGACAGGGAGAGATGAGCTGCAGTGATACAGTAATAGTGTAAACAGCTCCTACCTGATTGTCCTTTCTCTAATCTCAGCTCTTGACCACGTATGACCTCCATGACTGTGTTGGGAGGACGAGCGAGCAATGAGAAGCACAGAGGGGGAGACAGAGGGAAAGAGACAAGATTGATTGGGAGTCTCACAGTTCAGGCAGTTTGAACCACAGAAGCCTCGATCCGTTTCCCCTGAAAGCAATGATGCTACACAGTGATCCAGAAATAGAGTCGACATGGGTCACGTGGAGGGGGAGAATGTCTGAATCCTTCATCAACACCAAGTATAGAGAGTTGATTTTGCAATATGTTAATGTGCATTTAAGTCTGTATAAGGTATGAGACAAACACTGACAAAAATAATTAAATTTGTATAGTAATATTTGTAAAGTTATGTAAAGTATTTTTTCAGAGAGGCAGATTAGTTTATGAGAACAATCCAAATCCTTTTTTTTTTTGTCAAGTAATTCCTTACATTGAAGGAAGTGAGCTTAGTATCTTTGTGTATAACAACAAACATAGTAAAAAGAGTGCTACAAAAGCAAGAGTTGTAAATAAAAACACATTTTCTAAGCCATATAACAAATACGAAAAGCAGAACTGTTTTGAAAATAAAAACAGCTACACAGAATTTTAAACAAAGAGGATAAAGGAATGTGCAAATGTTCACAGTTTTAAAGTGCAGATACCGGTAATAATATAGAAGTGTGTGTCAATGTAATGCATTACACAGACCAAGTTCTTTTGCTTTGAGCTTGGTTTTATGTTGATATTCATTCTTTAGATTTTTGGACATTAAGTGGTGAATTCAGAGGATGTCACATTAGATTTTTTTATTTGATTGCAAATGTGTCGCACAGACAATGGAGGTATTACAAAAATGCTGCGTTTTGGACTGTTGCTTTGTTTCAGTGCTGGAAGTTCATATTTTTTGATATGGTGACAAAGTATCAGTCTATGAAGATGTGGGTGCTGACGTCACAGGTAGGTGGGCTTCCATAAAGTACAGAACAGCAGGCACAGGTGTTACGACGGACATCACACGGTCGATGTGGTTAAAAGACCTGATGTTGTGGTTTGAATCTGATTCTGGGCTGCTTTTTGCTTCTCTTGATGACACTTGCAGTGACAAAAGTAGAAGGTAAAAGAGTTAAAGGATTTCCATAAAGGATTTTCCTTTTGTGCTTGAACCTCCTTTATTTGTGTCTTTCATACAAAAGCATCTTGAAGTCTTCCTGAATCCTGAATCACTTAAAAGGCAACTCTACCCGTTTTAAAAGATGAGAAACTCTCATCTCTATTATGTTCAGTCGTGTCCCCCTGATGTTCCGACACTGAAACACAAGGTAAACAACAGCTTATAATAACCCAGAAACAGCTGTTTGTTTGTTTCCTGAAGCAGCTGAAACAGCTGTTTCTGGGTTATATGTCGTCATTTAACTTTGTGTTTTTGTGTCAGTACATGAGAGAACGCCACTAAACATTCAATGAGTTTTGTGTCTTTTAAAGAAGCTTTTATTGTGTTTTTTTGATGTATTGTCGGAGTGCCTTATACCTACGTTGTTTTCAGCCAGCAGTGATGTCAGCAGGTAGCTCCATATCTCAGAACTCCACCATTCGTCATTATAATGCTGTAGAACATTGGATATGATTGTTAATATCCTTATTACAAGGTTTAATGTGCAAAAAAATCAACGTCTATAAAGGAGCAATGTGTAGGGTTTAGTGACATCTAGGGGCAGGGTTGCAGATTGCAAGTTGGTAAATAAACGAAACCTCATTCTTTACTTATCAAGCATGTAGGAGAAGTGGCTTCTGGTAATATGAAGAGGCTCTGTGTAGAGCCAGTGTTTAGTTTGTCCATTCTGGGCTACTGTAGATGCATGGCAACATGGCGGCTCTCTGGAGGCGACCCGAAGGACTAATTCTAAGCCAACTAAACTAAACACTGATTCTTAGTTTCAGGTGATTATTCACAAATGGAAATATAATTACCAATATTAGGCTATATTCCATTTGTGCCAGCAGATCCTTCTAAATCCTGCACACCGGTCCTTAAAGTCCCGACTCATTCAGTTCACGGGTAAATTAAAAGCTTTGCTCTATACAAATTGGCTGAGCTGCACACGGAGCCTTTATGCTGCCTTTTCTCACTTTTTCCATGTGAAAGCATCACCTTGAATTACATTGTGCTGATTGCAATTTTATATTCATATCCAATTGCAGATATTCACCTAGCTTTAGCTAGTGTATCAATGCTGTCTAGGTATATGGCTTGATTTGGACCGATGAGTTTTCTGATGAGTTTTCTGGTGGCTTCCTCGTCATATTCTGTTTCTAGACATTGTTACAAGTGAATCTAAAAACTGCCTTATAGAGTGATACTAACTTGTACTTTTTATACTTTTATACACTTTATAAAGAGTTTTGCAAAGTACACCAACAGTGAAAGAATGATTTTGCTTTAAATTATGTAAAAAAAAAAAAAAAAGAAGAAAAAAGTATTGCGCTTACACTTTTTCCTGACATAAAATGCTTCCTCTGTTAGTTAGTGTGGGTGCATGATTTTTTAGCCTCAGTTGAATCAGAGTCTTCTGCATTGAAGCTTTCTGTGCCTCTGCCTTCATGACGTGGGGTTTTCTTAACAGCTTAGAAAATATCTTGTGGATTTGTCCTTTGAAACAGCTCACATAAAGTTAACCTGTTATACACTAGACGGAGCAGGGTGAAATTAATGAGGTTTGGAACAAAAGGTTTTCAGAAAGATTTCCTGACTATTCCCCCATGCAATTACTTAATCCCTTGTAATTAGTCTCCTTGTTTGAAAAGAACTATACGTTCTCCATCTCCCATCTTTTCCCTTTTGAGTTGGAAGATGAAATTGCAGACAAAAACAGCATGAATGTCTTTTGTTGTGCATGCTGTCTATAAACAGCCACACAGCCTCGCTTTGAACAACGGTTATGTATGTACAACCATTAACGATTTACATTTGTTATACTCAACTTCACAACGATAATTGTGTTCCTGGAGGAACAGACATTATAATTAGACATGAACGTGGTCCAGTTTTTCTGCATAAATGAACCTTTTTGAACGTAGCTTCTGTGCACTCAGACATCAGGCAGGGAAAGAATGCTCATCACTTTCTTCTTCTGCTTTTATGGAAAATGATTTTGTGGTGAATTCAGCGCAGCAGATAATGAGGAGCACATAGTCATTTCAATTCTGGCTGAGCCCACACAGGACAGCTGTCTATTTTAAGCTATAGCTGCTGGCCAGCGAACCATTAGCCTGTTTTACACCGATAGCAAATAGCCATTAGGCGTAACTGCAAGCCAGTTAGCCAACAGCCATCTGCCGTACACTGCAATTATGTTGCCTTTAAGTGCTGCTGGAAATATAGTAATTATGAGTTTAGCATGCATTAATGACCCAACACAATGGTAGATATGCCTGGGAAAGGGTGGATTTTGAATGATACCTGCGCTAACAATCTGTGCTCTGAAGAGTGTGCAAGCTCTGTGAATACTGATGAAGACTGTAAACATCGATGTTTTGTAAATAAAACAAAACGGCAGTATGCAAAAAATTAAATATTGTTAGCACTGTCCAGAAGCATTTTAATGTTTCACAAAGTTCAGTGGCATGTCATGGCCAGACATTTTTTAACTGCAGTGGCTGAAGTGGAGCACTGACTTGTGCAGGGGTGGAATATGTGATATGGCGATATGTCAATAGCATAGTGGCCTGAAGTACCAGCTTGCCTGTGCATACACATACATACATAGAACTTATCTTAAAGCTGGAAATCGAGCTAGCTTTAGCATGAGACTCCTTGGTAAGCAACTCCTCTGCCCCCTCCCCTCCCTGTTTTTGCTCCCACTTGCGCTTTATTTTGTTTGTTGTCACTTGCTCTTTTTTATTTATTTCACCTTACCTGTATTTAACCAGATGAGTCAATGGAGAATCAGTTCTCATTTACAATGATGACTTGGCCAAGGGGCAGCGACAGGAGGCAATACCAGTTCGCACCAAAGATTCACAACAAGATAAAACAGTTGCAGGGGAACTTGCAGCAGAGTGAACTGGTCCGTCTCAGCTTGACTCAAGCAGGCTGACAGTGTCGCCTGCAGACACTGCTGTCGCCAGAGGCCAGTTTTAGAGTGTATAAACTTATTTATGCTTCATCGCTCGACACATTTGATAGGTTTTGCTCAACAGGAATGAAAGAGTAGTGCGACATTTTTAATTTATGCTTTAGCAAAAGGTTTAGTTGTCTCCATGGTAACCATATTCGACAAGAATGCTAAAATATCAACCAGGAGGTTCAGTTAAAACTATTTCCATAGTGACATAGACATAATCCTATATCATTATGTAACAAAATATTATAATATACACGAACTTCAGGTACACAACATGAAGTGAAAGTGTTATCAAATGTGTCGAGCGCTGAAGCATAAGTTGGCCTTAAGGCACGTCACTTGTTTCAACAGCCAGTCAGCTCATATCGATGTTACCTGTCGCTAAGAAGCGCAGTGTAGAGCAGCCGACAAGAACATTTGCTCTGTAAAAATTACCGTGATTAGCTGGAAACACTCCTTGACGGTCTGAATATGTGGGTGGCATTAAATGATTTCTGCGCTGAGAAATGATGTTAAAATGCCATATTTTTGTGCTGTTTACAGCTGTGCCAACCGATCAAAGCGGGAAAAAAAAGAAGAGCTACTTTGAATTCCTTAAAGACGTGACACAGAAAGGCAAGAAATTTAAAAAGCGGCAGACATAGATTAAAAACCTCTGTCTAAAGTCTAGAGAGGCGGAGTCAGACAATGCTTGTGTATGCAGTGACCACTTTGTGAAAGGTAAGGCTATAATCATTTAGCTTGTTAAATATCTGGCAAAAATCTAAAGAAATACAGACCAGAGTGGCAATATAGTTTAATAAGGTTCTTCACTTCCTGCCCCTATCTGACGTTTGCACGTCCTCAGGGTCATGTGACTGCAACCCACGTATACAGAACCAAGCCTGAATACAGAGCATACAGAGCCACGGAGAGGTGCAGATGTCTGTTTTTCTTTCAGACCACCAAAATTATAATACGCTGAAAGGTTATTATGGAATTTTAGCACAATGACACCAAAAGTAAACTGCCTACCTCATCTTAAATTGGTCTCCACTACCCATGTCTACTTTAATTACAAACTTACACTGTTAGTTTAATTTAAAAGATAAAAAGACTGACCAATCACAGCACAGAGTGACACGGTACAAACTTACGATAAAGCCTCCATCTTTTATGCGTTCAAAAAATTATACCTCAAAAAAGTAGGCTGAATACAAATGAAGAAACAGCACATTTGAAAATACAATCACAATATAGAATTCCAACAAAATAAATAAAATGCCAACAAAATAAAAATATATAGGCCTAGCTTACTTGGCAAAAAAAGGACTCAACAAAAAAATAATTAACAAATTGATAAAATCTTTTTGATCAAATCAAGATTGAAGATTGAATTGCACCTCTGCTCATCACATAGTTCAAACAGGCTCACCTCTGACTGGACAGATAACCAATCAAATGAAGTGGCCAATCAGATTACTGGGCCACTCCCTAGACACGCCCATGATAAAGTTTCATTTCCCTCTGAGCTCAGCTGCTCTCAGTGAACTTTAAAAGCAGAGGGCGCTGACTAGAGTACAGCTGTTTAGCCATTAGCTGCTAGCTCTCTGTGCTTTCATGTTATGCTCTGTTATGTTCAATGACAGTGCGCTCATTGAGACCATGCTGCCACTACTCGCTCTCAGTTTAATTCCGCAGGCTGTGTTTGGTGACTCTTTTCATGGCGATGACAGTCGCTGTAGTCAGCAGCACATTCAGGTCAAGCAACTTGACTCATTTCGTCACATTCTGCCACGAGCCTTTTTGCTTTCACAATGCTCTGATTAAGTGGTACAATAGTTGCAAATCTGCTGGCGTGTTTGCTGAAGAGTAATTACTCGCGTCTGATAAGCGTTCTGGGGAAGTTTCCCAGCTACATGATTTCCACCGAGGCTTTATCTCAATTGAATGTGATTGTCTTTGCTGAATTGGCTCAGCCATGATCCTGGAAACTGGCCTTGTCTCACACACATGATAAGACAACAGATTGCCTTGTGCGCCATCCAACCTAGAATAATGCTGCAAGCTGTAATAATTTACACCATCAGTCAGGGTTTTTCCACAAGTACATGCCTTCTTCATCGTAGAGATAAAACTGCTGGTCGCTGGCAGAGTTGGAGGATCATAACTGACATGTTGGAGGCACTAATTGGGCACATGGAAGCGGGATCGGGCTGCTCATAAGCACATCATAAACACGGTAATGTAAATCAGGTTGTAGATGGATGGATGCTGGGATATGAAGTATGATGTTTTACACTTTCTTAATGTGCCTTTGTGTGTGTTTGTGTGTGTGTGTCATCTCCCTCTCTCAGGATCCCTCTCGTGTGTTACCATGGGGACGGCATGCTTCCCATATCTCTCCCTCTTAACCCCACCACCACCATCACCACCTCCACCATCACCACCTCTCGATTCCCTCTCTCCTTCACTCGCTGGTTTCAGTGTTACCATGGCGACACATGTCTGTCTCTTCTCTGCCTGCTACCTGTTCATTCGCCGCGCTGTCTCACTGGGACAGTCTGTCTGTCTGTCTGCCTGTCTGCCTCTCTGTTTGTCTGTTTGCTGCTGGGTGTTTGCGTGCCCTTGGCTTGCCTTTTTTTGTTTACTCTTTGTTTATTTGTTTGTCTGCATGACTGTCTGTTGGTGTGTTTTCCTGCGTCCTGTCTGCATTCGCTTTCTGTCTCTTTTTTCTCAGTTTCTCTCCGGCTGACTGGCTGCCTGTCTGGCCACCAGGCTTTGTCACCTCTAATCCCTCCTCTTTCTGCTCTGCTGCTCGGCTCCGTTGTTCCCCTAACATCGACCTCTCTACCCTCTTCTTTTTTTTCCTCCTTTTTACTTTTTCACCCCCAACTTAATCGTGTGTTCCCACATCAAAACAGTATCCATTGAATGTCACTGAGAACACACGCAGAAAAAAAGAAAGGGAGGGATTTGGGTAATTTTTGCAGACGGCAGCTGTTGCTATGGTGACACAACTTTTGGATTTGCTGGGGAGAGTGAGGGATGAATAGAGGGATAGAAGGAGAGAGAGAAAATGTGTGAGGATAGAAAAAGGGGGGGGTCTTTGGCCGTGGTGGAACATGCTGGTCCTTGTTTGGTTTTCATCAATGTGAAATTTCATCCAAAAAAATGTACATTTTGGACCTAAAAGCATCACCTGCTGAAAAGCATTAAAATCCAGCAGGTTCAACCTGCGTTCTTAGCTTTCTTTTAATACTAACATCATTTGCTCAAATTGTTTTCTGTCAATCACCTTGTAAGAGCGTGTGCTAGTTTTTCTAACTCTCACTCGTCTCTGTCTGTCTCTGTTTGTTAAAGCAAGTAAAAACCTCCTCATTAAGCTCTCAGTGGTTCACGCTGGCCTTGCCCAGTTGTTGCCTTTCTGCCCTTTAACTGAAAAAAAAATCATGTTGAAAATAACAAGAAGTTGTTTTTGAAAATAAGAGCATTGAAATAAGCCAAACTAACCCATCATCCCTTTAAAAGCATCTCCTTCTTTGTCTCTGTGAATTGTGTTGCAAATGTGTTTGTCACCTCCTTCCAAATGGGAAAAATTTCATTTTGGATTGAGCCTCCCTCCCCCTTCTGAGTGCTAATGCATTTAGAAAAACCACTTTATTATAATACACATTTGAATATTCATAGACAGGCAGGGGGGTGATGGAGGAGACTGGAGCCTTTGGGTATTGATGTAGAGCTGTGGAATTAGCTGTGAAACTGCTATTGATTCAAGCTGTGAGGACTGGAATATGAAATACAAGCAGGGGGGAGGAAAAGGGCAAAAGACCTTATCAATGAACTTGGAGACTGAAAGAGAGAGTGAAGGAGAGCAAGGGCGCTCAGTGGAAGAAGAAAGAAAGAAAAAAACAGATTATCAGTCAGCAGAGAATTGAATTAAAGGCAGACAGAAGGAGAGAGTGGTTGAAGAACGGGAAAGGAGATTATCAAGCAACACAGAAGGGGAACGAAAAAGACAAAGTAGAACAAAAGTAAAGGAAAGAAAGGGCGAGCACAAAGAATGCATGAAAGACAGAAGAGAACATGATTAAAGAACCAAAGGAAACAGAAAAATGACAGACGGATAAGAAACTAAAGAGAGCGAGAGAACAAGGCGAAGGGTCAGGGCTTGCCGCAAGTGGCGCTCCGGCCTGGAGACGCCACGCTACAGTAAACCCTCCACCCCCGCAGGATGTTGCAAATTGTTGATGGGAGGACTAAGTTGACAAATGTCAAAGTTTACATTTCATTACAGAAGGTGGGGGCCGGAGAGAGAGGATGGAGAGAGGGATGAGGAGAGGAGAAGGAGAACAGGGGGAGGGAGTGAGGGAGGAAATGCCATGCATTCCATTAAGTGGCCATAGAAAACCACAGAGGGAGCAGAGGGGAGGGGAGGGGAGGAAAACGACAGAAT
>JAPZDX010000004.1:21339185-21350160 GCA_029783625.1 Naso annulatus | reverse complement strand
TCTGTATCATGATGATGGCCTCCCTATTCTTAATCCTACATAAGATTAGCTTGGTTGGGTTTCTTACTGAGTAAAAGACCTTTAATATGTATCACTTGCAACCACTTTGAATTGCCAAAAAAAATAAAAAATGGGCATTGGTTTAGTTGTTTGTAACAAAAGTGTCACTCTGTCAAATATACTATAAAATGTTTAACACTTCACACAAGTGGTTTCTGGTTATGGTTTATTTCAGTGGGAGGTTATTGCAGTTATGACTTGTTGATTTGTTGTTGAGTTCAATGCCTGTGTGCTTCTTAAAGCTTATGATTTGTTGTGGTAATCCTCTTATGTCACCGTGCCTCAGGTCCCCCCATCATCTCCAGTGATCCAGTCCAGTACGCTGTCAGAGGGGAGAGAGGAGAGATCAAGTGTTACATCGCCAGCACACCCCCACCTGATAAGATTGTAAGTCCATCTTTGGAAGTTGTAATCTGCTGCAGAGTTGCCTGACCTTTTCAGATTGCATCTGCCTCAGACTCAGTCCTGATCACAACAACTCCATGTCCTCTGTGAAAACAAAATCATCTGTGCCTCCTCCTCCTCCTCCTCCTCAGCCTGTGCTACGAGCTAAACGGTTGGCACAAGTGGCATTGTTCTCCAACTGTGTCACGAGTACGTGAGAACAATCTGTTCCTCCTTTGTGGTGGAAGGTGTGACTCATCAAAAACAGCTGCTGTAGTGTTCAGTTGAAATGAAAGAGGAGACTGTACTGTACACATGTTCCACTGAAATTTTGGAGTGCAGCAGAAAAGATACAAGAAATCATGAGAAAAAGAGAACAGATAAAGGTTTTAACAGTTTATTGGATGGATAGGGTGAGCACATTAAATTGTGGGGTTTTTTAATTTGGAAATGTTGAAAAGGAGAGGAAAAGCTCATATTCAGCTAATCACCAGATTATGAATAACTGATCTTTGACCTGATGGATATCTGCAACAAATCCCTGAGTTATCTTGTTTGCCAATACAGCAATAAAACAAAACCTTCTAACAAATTACTACCCTCATTGTAGCATCGAGCATCCTTTATGGTTTTATCGACATTGCATTTATCTTTCCTGCTTTTACGGGCCTATAAGACACAATTAAGGTCTTATAAGACAAAGGTTCCCAAACATTTTTTGTTTAGTGTGCCTCCATTTCAGCAAGAGAATCCATACAAGACGTATTGACTGTCTGAGATCATGATAGCTGATTGAATTGTTGAACTTTTGGTCTCAACTTGCAGCTCTCCATTTTAACTTTTCTTCTCCCTTGATGTATAGCATGATTTGGAGTCACGTTTGAACAGTGGTGGATCTAGGATTTTTTTAAATTAGGGGCCCTATAGGGGCCACAATATACAGAGGGACTAATCTTATGTCTAACAACCATGAGCAATTCAAAAGACTACTAACAAGACTACTGCTAAAGAGACAATCACATTTTTGCCTCATTAGAGTCAGTCTTTGACTTGACTTGTGACCTCTTAACAAAATGTTGTCAGTGGGGTGTGACTATTTCCACCAAGAATGGTAGCTTTCTTCTTATATTTATTTGATGATTTGTAAGAGCCAAAACAGAAAAAAAATGACAAAATGAAACTATTTCATATAACAGAAATATTTTTTCTCAAAGCTTTGCTTTACGCTTTCCAGTCAATCCAATCATCATATGTTAATATTTGATGTATAATTGACCCTATGATTGACCAGATGATTTGCACTGAGAAGAGGAACTGAATTTGCTCCTCTAAGAAGCAGTAGGTTGTGACTTTTAGTGGGTGTATGATTGTGATTGCTTATAGAAATATTAAGAGTAATTTTCACTAGGATTATCTCCGTTTTGTACAAAGCAAAACAAAACGGAAACACATAAGAATAAAGTAAACAGTGCTAGAATACCATAAAATTCTACATATAGCAGCTTTAAAACCATTTACAGTAACAGTTACTTATGGTCACTGGGAAAGCGTCTGTGCAGCATCTATACCATCCTGATTGTAGCATTTATTGGACCTACAGCCCAAACTGTTCCAATTCAGTGATCCCTTCAAAGTGCTAACCATCTCTTCTTTATAGGAAAGTGTTCACACAGATTGCCTCAGCAGCAAACTGTAATGGAAAATCCAGCTGAATGTGCCGCAACTGCAGAGCTGCATGCAGCTTTTTTTCATTCCTGCCTTTTCTTTTAGACACTGAGTGCTGTGCTTGATCAAACTGTACCGTGCATTATATGAGCTACGAAATGAGTCTGATGGTGTGTGGTATAAGAGCTAAAAGTGGGGGTTAAACACCAGAATGCTCGCAAATCACAAAAAGAATCAGGAAAATGGAAATAAATCCAGTGATAACATTTGAGTTTGAAGGCCAAAATGTGTGAGAGTGTGCATGTGTTTGTGTCTTTGTGTGTGAGGGAAAACCAGATAAGAGCGAATAAGAGCGGGGGGAAAAAATTCTGTACCTTTCAGCGTCAATTATCCAATTGTGCAGCGCAGACATGACAGAAATCAGAGCTTTTAGGAAGCGTCAGCCCCCCCGCTGCACTGGCAGAGAGCTCAGAGCGTATAATGTGATATGACATTATAGTCTCGGCTTAATGCAGAGACACAAGGACTTATAAAATATGGAGTATGATGCTGTGTGTGTGAATCTGTGTTTGTGTGTAAAATAGGCAATAAGAAATTGAGAAAGAGACAGAAATACAGACGGCGTTGGTGCAACAGAATTATTGTGAGAAAAAGCAATAAAGAAAGCGAGTGAGGGATTCTGGGAGGCAGTTTTGTGGAGACAGGAAACAAACACTGTGTAGGATTGTCAGCAGAAGATTTGAGCTTTTTTAAAATTTCTCCTTCATCCACTCCTGATCACATTCTCCATTTTCATTTGTTCAAACCAGGTTAAAAGGTACATTAGCGCAACATATGCCTCTATCTATATTTGATATCGCCGTGCTTCATAATTAATACCCTCAAATTTACCTCAGCAGATTTTAAGTGGAAAAACCTGCTTGGGTTTCTATCGCTCATGTTCACTTGCTGCACTGTGTGTGTGTGTGTGTGTGTGTGTGTGTCTTGTAATAATTTATTTGTGAGGAATTTCTGTCTTTCCAAGCCTGAAAAGTTGTAGCACAATTTTTAATGAGGCTTGTGCTGCAGTGGGAGAAAAAGAAATAGTTACCAAGGTGTGACAATATGATTAGTTTTGCTTAAAATATTTCCTGCCCAGACTCGCTTAACCTTTCCGAACACCAACCCATCTGTTTACTGAATGTGTACTTGTGTGTGTGTGTTTGTAAGTGTGCGCAGTAACACATAAGATAAGATAAAATGAAATTAGCATTATTGATCCCCAAGGGGAAATCGGGTGATTGAAGCGGTACAGAGTGGCGTTTAGATAAAAATCAAATAAATAAAGCATATTGAAATTTGCGTCTTCATCACGCTAATACAACACTTGATTGCCTTGAAGGACTATTCCTGCTGTGTTGATTAGGTACCCATTTATAGATTTACGTGTTTTAATGTATGAGGCCTTTGATCTGAACTTAATCTTAAATTGACGTAAACCTGCTTCATCATTTTAATGCAACACTTTTGAAGTTGCAGATCACAGGTGAGGTTTTGCCAACCAAAGGGCTTTTTTGTCGGCTTAAAACCTTTGATTACATATATGTGTTAAAAATGTAATCAAACATAATGATAAAACTTCATTTTAACAACACACAGATTCCATGATATGATAACGCAACATTTCATACATAGTATAAAGGCAATTATCTTTGATTAAAAGTTAAACTAAAACATAGATGAAAGAGTAAATTAATGGCATAAGCAAGTGAGTTTTACAAAGAGATTTAAAAGCTGATACCACCTAAGTTAAGCTGATCTCCAACCTCAACCTTTGGCGATCAGGTGAGGTTTCCCTCTAGTTAACCCTCCATCTGCTAGTTTCGGACGGACTTAAGAGTCTGTGGGATTGGTTAGTTAAATTAGTTTAGTCTGCCTGACGCATTGATCTGTTATCTGATGGACATTTGTGCAAGTTAGAATCTGTGGCGCCGACAGTGACTCTGAAATATCAGTGGCGTAACTGTGCCGTGTATTGATAAATGCACGACGCTGTCCATGGTGCTGAAGCAGCAGACAATTCTTAAGTGTGCCTATTTTGTTAAATCCTGCTTCTTTCTTGAATCTGTAATACTCTAATAATAATATACAGTTCGTTGCTGTATACACTAATAAATAGTTTACAAAATAAACTCAATTCTCTGCTGTGTTGTAGCCTGTAAACTCCATAGAGTGGTGTAGTTGCGGAAAAGAAAAAAGAGTAGATGATGGAGGAGACACGATGCTGCAGTTAGTATTTCTGTAATTGAATAGTTCTTGTAATATCATTCAGTAGCATCTGTGCTGCTGAAAGTAACAGCTCTGTAAAAACATCCCAGTCCTCCTTTCTATTTTTTGGTTAAGTTCCCAAACTTACATGTCAATCCTCTCATTGAGGCTTGACTCAAAGCTAAGCTTCTTAAATGTGTGTTTCAGGTGTGGGCGTGGAAGGAGAACGTGTGGGAGAAGGAGAAGGGCACCCTGATGGAGAGGTACACGGTGGAGCAGAGTAAACCTCCATCGCAGGGCGGAGCCGTTCTCTCCACCCTCACCATCAACAACGTCATGGAGTCTGACTTCCACTCGCCCTACAACTGCACCGCCTGGAACTCGTTTGGACCCGGCACCATGATCATCACCCTGGAAGAGACGGGTAAGGAAAACAAATATGAAGGCCGTCCAACATCGTCATTATGTGTGTAGTTAGTTACATATTTAATGAATGAATTTTAGAGTGTTGCTGCTCTTAAATGACAAATGTTGCATTCATTTAAAGCAACGATACGTGACTTGATCTTGACCCGCAGCTTTGAAAATGAAACTTAACGATGCATGTGAATACGCTGCATAAAACAGCAACTTAAGTAAAACTGGGTCATTTTTTATGGAGAAATTATTCTCTGATTTTCCCTCTGATGTCCTAGAAATGCTCTGTCTGTCTGCAGCCTTTTACGTAGCAAGGTTGTCCCCGACAACGACCTGCTGCTGCTGCTGCAGCTGTAGCTTTGGTCTGCAGGCAGCCTGCATGTTGCTTTCAGGAACCTCCATGAATCACGGAGCTGAGGCAAAGTAGTGGTGGGACATCAAAGGGAAAAGCAGAGGACATTTTCTCCATAAAATATGAGCCAATTTTACTAAAATTGCTGTTTGGTGCAGTGTATGAAAGTGCATCTTTAAGTTTCATTTTCAAAGCCGCAGGTTGTGGTCAAGTTACAAGTGTTACTCTAAGTTAATTTATGAGGTTATTTACTCTAATTGTGTTCTTCAGTGTTCTTGAAATTCCAGAAATAAACCTCCAAAAACTGTCCCTTCTTAAGAAGAAAAAAGACAAAATTAAGGTTAGAGCTAAACTGAGGTTTTGGAGAATCATTGTACCCTGACCTCGTCAGTTGTTGCTTACCATTTGTGGCACTGTTGAGCAATGTTTTGATAAGTGAATCCATCAGTTGTTTGTATGCCATTTACTGTCCATGGATTTTTGTAAGAACTGGATCTAGGATTCAGAGATAATTCCAATACATTTTAATAGAAGTTTCCTATCTAGAGCATCCATGGTCACATACGTGTTTTGACATTTGGTTACATTACAGAGCTTTAAAAGGAAGCACTGTGTCAGAAAAAATAAGAGCAAGAGAGGACAATTCGTAAGAAAAAAAAAATTTAGAAATCAAGTCAGAAGACATTAAAGCAAAGATAGAAAACAGATTCAACCTGTCTGATAGACAAACAGCACAACAAACTGTGACAAAGCCAGAAGACACTGAAAACCTGTTAACAATTTTAAAAAAAAAGCAGCTTTTCAAAAGTTTTATGAGGATGGAAATGTTCAGCGCATTTGTTAGACCCTAAGGATACAATCAATGCATTTTATTGAGAAGCAGACTTTAAGCAGAAGTTTTTGTTTACAATTAAAATCCACACATTTCCTTAATGTTCGTCAGAAAGATGCTGTTCTTCCTCCTACAAACAGAAGTGCCTCGGAGCACCAGTATGACGCAGAGGCCTCAGCTGGAGGACAGAAGATAGAGTGTTACAAGTCCATTCTGGATGGTTACGCATTTTATTTTGAGAACTCTGTATGTCACATTACGTTGAGAAAATGATTTCTTCATGCTCTGTCAGTCTTATCTGGCTCTTATTCTTTCAGCTGTCAGATTTCGCAAGCTTCAGAAAATCTACCACAACATCTTCGAGACAGAGGAAGAGAGAGGGAGAGCTCGGATTTGTCCTCACACGTAGACTAAGAGCATTTTATCCCTTGTTTGACTTGCATGCCTTATCAACATAACCAGCCCTCGGAGATCCAGTACTAAGCTACTGTAGGACACAACATTCGCACAGGTTTCTGTAACAATGAGGCAGCAGCTGTCCCTCAACCCCCGACCCCTTTTCTGCTTGTGTTTGTTTCAGATATTGTTCCAGTGGGAATTATCGCGGGTGGTACGGTGGGTTCCTCCATTCTGCTGCTTATGTTTCTACTGGCACTCGCCTTCTTCCTCTACCGCCAACGCAAAGGAAGTGAGTGGCTCTCTAAAGTGTGTATGCGTGTGTGTGTGTGTGTGTGTGTGTGTGTGTGTGCAAGGGATCACACACACGCATACAGCATGTGTCTATCAGTCTTTCTGTCATCCGCTCGCCCAATCCGTCATTCTGCCTCTCTATGTTTGAAGAAAGGAACATATGCCAGCTGTATAGCATTTTATTCAAATGAGATTAATGAATATTCATGTAATATGGCAAACGGCATTAAAACGCCTACTGCGTGCTTCCGTTTCATTTTACCGACGTGGAATTGTATGATTATTTTTTAAAATAAATCGTATTTATCTGCTGCTCGTACACCAGATAAAGTACATAAATAACAGAGCAGAAAACAAGAGTGTTGAAAAGTGAATAGTATTTAAATTATGAATTCCTATATGTTATTTCTGCAGCCTACAGCAATCCAATTAGCTTTCATGAACACAAACCACATTCTGCAGAGCAGAGCACTAAGAACATGTAGTGTCTTTAAGTTGTTTAATTTTGAGCCGCTCAGTCGCAAGTAAAGAAGTAGGAAAGACAATGAAGGTGACTGGCAGAGTCCCCAGAGGGATATTCTGGGGATACGAGTGTATTTTCTGGCTCAGAGCTGATAACACCACCACAGACAAGAGATCGTTTGGAAATAGAAACTCAAACAAACATCTACGAGGCTTCAGATAAGCCGTCTCTTATTTGTTGTATGATGCAGCTCAAGACTTCAGATTTAAATCTTTACTTAAGAGGTTTCTGCTTTTGGGAGAGATTACTCATGCTGACAAACATTGACTGCTCTTTACTCGATTATATCAATTAAAATGAGAAGTAAAGAAGTAGTGTTATCACTTCATGTTGGACAAGGCACTGTTTAACATGGAAATACACCTGTTTTATTGGCTCCGAATCATTTTTCAGACAGTGTCTGTTTGCAAGTAGGTTAGCATAATCACACAACAGCTTTTCAGCTTTTTACGCGTGTCACCATGCGACAAATTATAAAGAGCAACCTAGTCCTAATGCGGAGGAGGCTGTAGTTAACCAGACCCATTATTCACTTCAGCAAAATCTAAGCTCAGTGGAAGGAGGGCGTAGCCAGGCTTGGCTGAAGTGCATGAATGGATAAAATACTGAACTTTCACTCAGGACATCAGACTTTGTGTCTTGTGAGAAACTCAAGGTCATTTTATTTAAGCTAAAGGTGTTTAATAGTTTCATTTTGCCATCTGTCACTAACTTTTTTGGGTAAATTTAGTCAGAGAGTAAGGTGAGAAGTCATTAAATGTGACTTAAAAATATGTGAATAATACTTAATATACTGTACATTACCTTATTGTCGTCTGCTAAAAATGACTTATTATTTTCAATTGTCAGTCACTGTTTTGTCAGATTTGTTTTTTAATTTATTTTTTATTGTCATTTAAATTAAATTAAATCTTTATTTGTTGCATTTGCATTTATTATCTTAATCTTAATATTTTTAAAATATCTGATTTCTTATGTGTTTTTGTAAAGCATTTTAAATTGCCTTGTGTATGAATGGTGCTCTATAAATAAACTTGCCTGGCCTAGATTTAGAAAGTGTTGGGGGTAACATATCACAAAGTACTGCATTACTGTAATCTGATTACATCTATCTGTAACACAGTAATGTAAGGCATAACTGTTGCTAATTTAGCAATCACATTAAATCACATTACAGTTAATAAATAAACAGTTATCCACTCACTTGCATTACTTTAAGTTCTTCAGCCACCATATTTTCACAACTCTGCTGTGGACTTTGTTGTATTAAAAAGAGCATAAAAGAGACATCTTGTGTTTACCCTTCTTAGTAATATTTGGATTAGTGCTGATGTGGGAAAATGTAAGGTTAACTTTATACTTTTAATTGTCAGTGAAGTGACAGTGCATCTCAGGTGATGTTATGCAAAAATAATGTAACTAGTAGTGCAGCTAACAGCTTTCAGCAGTGAGTAATTAAGTAAAAAATGCATTATTTTTAAAAAAAGGAACTAGTAATGTTAATTTTTTCAATTTCATCAGCATAAAAGAAAATTCATATTATTATCATTATCAATCATAAGATGATCTGACAATCTGTAGCAAACGTACATCTTCATTTCAACAAGTTCGGTTTCCACCTTTGCTCGGAGATTGTGCTGTTTCTTGACATCTCATTTCTCTTCATGGTGAATTTGAATACTTTCTGCTTTTTGTGGCTGCTTGCCTGTCAAATTATTTAATGCACCAATATCACCAGAGAGAAAATAAAAGAAACCAGGGCACAATAGACAAGACAAGTCAAATGAAAGAGAGCGTTAAAAAAAAACCCTCAGTGGTTGTTGTTCCTTTTTTTAGCCAAACTGGTAAATAAATCATTTATTTATCTTGATGTTGACCCAGAACATGACCTTAGATTTTTTTTTATCTTCCAGGTCGTCGGGGTGTTACCCTCGGTAAACCAGACATCAAAGTAGAGACCGTCAACAAAGAGACTCACAGCCTGGAGGAGGAGGCGGCTGATGTCTCCACGGCAACCCGGATGGTCAAGGCCATGTACTCCGTGAGTAGACACCCATCTGAGTCACCGGGGGCCATGGACAGGAGGCGTATGGGTCAGCGGCCTTAACTGTGCAGATACACCGACACAAAGGGCAACACGGCAGGAGAGACGCACGCGTGCACACACACACACACACACACGCATATTCACACAGAGGAAAACAGACACACATTCACAAGGCTGCTTGCAAACACACATTCAACATATCAAAATATACAAAATAAACAGACAAACACTTAAACAAAAACTGAGAAAAAGCTTTTTGCAGTGTAAGTACACACAAATGAACCAAACAAAGACGGACAAGAAGGATGCACAAACATCCCTGTAAACACACAAACACACAAACACACACACGCACACACATGCGGTGCAAATGAAACTGAACTGAAACATTCATTTTCTCGCTTTATATTTGCACACATCAAAGCACCTGCACACACACAAAAATAACAAACATTAGCACAGACAGAGACACGCAGACAGACAAACTCACACTCTCCTTCCTTTTAGAAAAGCTTTCAACCCCGGAAGTCCTGAAGAATCCCTTCGACGTGGTGGTTTTAAAAGCTCGGGCCAAAATCTTTTTTCCGACAAACTGACCGTTTCTCGTCTTCCACTCTCTTGGGATGAAAACCTGAAACTCTGTTTTCCTCTCCCCTCCCTCTCTTCCTCCTCCTTTCCTTTCTCACCCTCCCTCTTTCCGTGTGTGTGTTTCGTTGTTTGATGGTTTAGTTTCTGCCCTCTGTTTCCCTCTCTCCCTCCACTCAGCCGTTCAAAGACGACATGGACCTGAAGCAGGACATCAGGAGCGAGAGCGACACCAGGGAGGAGTACGAGCTCAAGGTGAGACGGTCGCCAGCTCGCACAGACATTCTTGCATTGTGACGTATGTTTCTGCAGCATCTTGAACATTATATACCGCATGGTGCACAGACATATCATGTGTGATGAACTTTGTGCTCATATCCATCATTAAGTGCCAGTTATGAGGTCCTACTTTTTCCTCAGGTTCCGCTTTCACTCTGGAGCTTCATTCCCAGAACAATACCGCTTTAATTCATAACTCATGCCAGTGAAGTTTGTGATTCTTCATGCATCATTTGCAGGATTCTGCTAGGTCAGAGCATGATCAAGCCCAAGCTTGAGTGGAACTAAAATCTGCTTTTAACCTCCAAACCTTTTGTCCTTTAACAAACCAAACATATAAACAGCCAACTTCAGACAGAATAGTTTTATTGTGGAATTAGACGCTGACCAGGTGAGCTTCCTGCCCCCTTGCATTGGAAAACCACGTTCATTCTGGTAAAATGAAGTTTAACATTACGCATTGTCTCCATACACATTTTTGTGCTGCATCACTCACACTACATAACACGTATTTGGACATAGCATGAACAACAGTGCGCCCCCAACTGCACCAACATCACCGACCATATCAGTCTGCAATATGAGAAGTATGAAACAACAGGAGACATGTTAAAAATTAAGAAGGCTTCAAGGGCATCTTTTTTTCTGATTTAGTTTTTTATTTGATTTTACTTGAGTTGTCATTTTATTAATTTTATTTATTTTATTAATTTGCCTTTATTGTTTAATTTGTTGTTGTGGATTTAAAGGATCATACCAGTGTTCCTTCATGTCAATGTCCTTTGTCAACATCGGCCACATAGGTTACGTAAACCCCACACATTTTTCCCAAAATGCTTTATCTATGAGATATCGTGTTTGTTAACATTTTGTCCATATTCAGCAAACGTCACA
>JAPZDX010000004.1:21278686-21294315 GCA_029783625.1 Naso annulatus | reverse complement strand
GTTCTGAAAAGTGAAACGTGTTAAAATTAGCAGTAAAGAAATTCTAATATTGCAAATCACAGCTTGTATGTCGCAAATTTGGTGAAATGTCTGGCAAGAGGTCAATACAGCAGGGGAGCGTGAGTCAGCGTCTGGAGGTCAAGTTTAAACAGAATGAAAATGACCAAAGATCTGGACCTGAACTTCCTGTTGCGTCAGATTCTCATCTATTACTGTAAGGAAAGTAATGTAAACTTCCTGTTTGATGGATTTCTTCCTGCACAATAACGTTTGTGCAAAAGTCTAAAACATCTATTTAGTTCTCTAAAACAGACACAAAACTTTACTATTGTTTTATGCAAATCAGTGAGAAACTTTTTTTCTCAACCTTGTAAGTAGCTGCTGGAAACTCACAACAAGGTCAAAACTATGTGGACAACCAAAACAATACACTCCCATGTGATTGAAGATCATGGGATTAATCTGCTGCCACCACATTGGAAACTTCCTGTTGCCTAAACATCACCTCATACTGCAGCATTATGATTTTTCCCCACTGGAGCTAAAAAGAGTTGAAACCATGAAAAACTGCCACAGACTAAATACAAAAGACAGTGGTGTCCCGATACTTCTGGCAATATTACTGACACTGCATTAACTATACACAATTTTAAATGTTTGGTCGCATATCCACAAAAGTAAAAAAAATACACAAATACATAAAGCAAACCATCAAAATGGTTAAGAAATGCAAAATGTGAATCTGAATGCAGATTTCACTTAAAAGCACAACCTGAAAGTTCAATGCAAACTTTCCCAGAGTAAGACTGGCAAGAGAGACTTCCAGGTGGCGTCCAGATCTGCCCTCTGTGAAAGAAAACACAACCAAGACGGTTTACATTTTTACTGTCTGCTTGACCTTTACTTTATCAGCCATGTTTACCCTCCTCTTTCTCCACTGTCCTCTCAGATACTTCAGGCTAAACTCTGCCTGCTCCCACTTCATTACACAAAATACTTCCACTGCCACTTGTCCCCTTCATCCTCCTCCTTCTCCTCCTCGTCCAAAAAGAACCAGAAAAATGTTTTCCATGACGCTCAGGCACCCGGGTTTATGACCATACAAGGTCATGGGAATTTTATGAGCTGTCTGCTTTACTGCAGCGAATGAGGAGCTCCAGGTGTCCATACAGGATATACTGACATATAGGCAGCACACTGTGAGCACACAATGACAGGTTCACCTTCTAGTTCTGCAGGTTAGATTTATGTCTCTCAACACACTCTAACACACACACACACACACACAGTACTATATGTACTTAGGCTAAATGCTTTGTTTGATATTATGCAAATCATGTTTAAAGTGTGACTGTGGATGTAACATGTGAAAGTAAAGGTTTTGAAAGTTTCTTACAGCTGAAGCTTTCAGCTGAAGCTTTGAAGGTGAAGTGTGGAGGATTCATGGGGATCTACTGCCGGACACTGAATAGAATAGAATAATAGAATAGAATATTTTTTAAATATGTTTGTTATCACATTTTTACGAGTTCTGGCACCCCCTGCTGGTTCTCCTACACACCTGGAATGGAAGGTTAAGCAGAGGGACACTCAGTTGTGCTGCAATCTGCAACCTCACCACTAGATGTCACTAAATCCTGCACTATGGGCATTTAAATTTTACATGTAGCTGCAGGACACAGGAAGCAGGGGTGCTGAGAGAGCTGCAGGACCCCTTAAATTCAGATTATCATTACCTTCAACTGATTAAATTCTGATCGTTATACTTACATTTCTCAGTTACACGTGAACACAATGAGGTTGCATCTCTCATCTGCCTCCAGGCTCCTTCTCGCTCCCTCCTCCTCTCCTTGCAGTAGTCAGCCATTAGTCCAGTTTTCAACTGCTATTATACACACTACATATTGATTTTAGCTGTAGAATAGTTGTCAACTGTCAATAACAATAATGATATAACTTATCCCAGCAAGTCCAATTAAAGCAAAAACTGGCTCTTGGCCAGAGCATGACGTCATAGATCAAGAGTCCTTAAGCAATCCAACTCTGACTGACCTCCAGCATCCCTGTCTGGTTTTCATTTCAGCGTCTCTTTAGGGCAGTCGTGTCGAATCAACCGACCTGTTTGACTGTTTGCCACCGAACAACCTACCTGTACACCTTCTGACCAGTGTCAGTACGCTCATATAAGGCATAAACTGTAAGTCATATATTTGTAAAATATTATAAAACCATGATCTGACAAAGTTGCAGGATGAAGTAGAAGAAAAATTTTCATTACAGCGTTATTCTCAAAAACCCCAGCTGTGTTTGAACGGAAATCTTTCATAAGGAAAAACAAAGATGAGTGGACTGAGCAGACAAGAATCCTCTGTGTTCATAACGGGAAATCATTAACTCCAATAGATTAATTTCTTCCTCTCACATCTTTGAATAATTGTGCACTTGTTTGCAGTTAAACTCCACAAACAATAGAGCTGCAGTGTGATGTATGCTCTTACAATAGAGCCGACGTCTTTGTAATAGGAAGCGTCAGCTGCAGGACACACTGTTCCAGAGCAGTGTTTATACTGTACTCTACCACCTGAGTAACCCTTTCAACACCAAACCAGTCATGTGGACCATTAGATAGATTATTAAACCAAAAAATCAATGAAAAGTCTAACTTAAAAATGCAGACCAGAACACAAAAAGACAGAGGGAAAAAAAGCACACCTGCCATAGCATCCCTGCTGACAAAGCTGACAATTTTTAACTCTATGATCTAAAGAAAAATAACAAGAAAATCATCTCATCTAAATCCTGAGAAACCTCTGCACATCTCAAACTAATATCTCAGCTTTACAGACTGTTTGAGACACCGGCAAGAGAAACAAAAACCATCAAATAGCAGCAAAGGACAACATCTAGAATATTGAAATGAAACAAAGATGACATGCATGCATGCAAACATACACAGTGAAATGCACCTTCAGGAGGAACTAAATGAGAGGCCGTCACACCATTAAAGACCTCACACACAGGGTGTTAATCCACTTTGTGAAATAAAATGGAACTTTTAAGGGTGAAGTTCCTGTTGAGGAAGCAGCACAGTGGAGTCAGTCTCCTGCCTGCACAAAAATGTGTTCAAAAATAAGTTACACTGCCCTCTGGTGCCAATTTATCTACAGACAGACAAAACTGCTGCTAGAGAGAGGCCATAATTTGAGTGACTGCTTTAGGTGAACCATTGATCCTCATCTATTAAGCAAAAGTTATTGCATAAAGCTGTGAGAATCTGCAGCTTTTAGTCATTGTTATTTGAACATTTTGGGGGTTTTTTGGCTCTGGTCATAAAGATAAAGTTATCTGAAAGTGTCATCACATGTTCTGGGAAGTTGCATCCACATTTCTTCACTCACTTTTGACATTGCAGAGACTGAAAATTAAGAAAATACTGAAGGTTATGAGAACAGAATGTCATACATAATATAACAGAAACACTGAATGATACTGAAATCGGCAAGGAAGTCAACTCTTTGTGGAAAAGTAGTTTGAGGAGCACAAAACTAATTTTTTAAAATACATCCAAAAGCGGAAACACTTGGACTTGAAGAGCTGATTGGAACGACCCTTTAATATAAACGATAACAAAGAATTCTGGTGACACATTTTATGGAAAAATTCAACCAAGAGTAAAAGTCAGGCAGGTTTTTACCGAAGCTGACATCAATATTGATTGCAAAAGAGAGAGTTTATGGGAAAAATTAGCGTCTTGTGCTTCTACAGTTTCAGTGCTGAGATGAAATAAGGCAGATTTCTACATTAGAAGATGAAACAAACTGTCAATGAGGGAGGATCAATGTGCAGGAAACAGTAAGAGGAAATCGCAGGATCTGTTTGCAATGACTCAACATGTTAGACCTTGTTTTTTGGATTTCTAGCTTTGGAGGTGTCTTAAACATACAGACTTGTGTGAATGCTGCTGCAAGTTTTAATAATTAAAAGACAGGAATTTGAAAAAAGCAAACTTCTTAGGACTGGATGGATTTTGCATAGTGAAATATGCATTAATATACAAAGTCAATATGCAATGCGGCAAGGTCACAGATTATTCCAAACAGCTGCCCCCTTGCTGGACTTTTAATCGGCTTTGAGGCTCATTTGTGTCTTTTCACTTGAGCAACATCCCTCCATCTCAGCTGTATGTGTGGATGATTCTGTGCCGCTTCAGATGGTGCATCAGGATGAAGGTTTTGCCACACAGTGAGCAGCTGTAGGGCCGCTCGCCGCTGTGCGTGCGCTGGTGGACCCTCAGACTGCTCTGCTGCGTGAACCTCTTCCCGCACTGTCCGCAGCCGTACGGCTTCTCGCCCGTGTGTGTCCTGTGGTGTATGCTGAGGTGGGATGAACACTGGAAGTTTTTGCCGCACACTGTGCACCAGAACGCCCGCTTTCTCTTGTGGCTTTGCTGGTGCAGCTTGAACTGGTGCAGACGGCCGAACGCCTTGCCGCACTGCGAGCAGACGTAGCTCCGTGCCATGCTGGAGAGGGGTTTGTGGGGTGTGTGAGGGGAGAAGCTGCCTGGTGTGAAAGTGTTGTGCGAGGGAGTTACAGCCGGTCTGTCTGCAGCTGCTGTCTCCCTCTCAGAGAGCTCATCCGGCTGCCTCAGATGTGCGACATGCGAGGGGTTTCTCTGCGAGTACATCTGCTCCTTCGGCCTGTCCGGCTGTGGCTGAGCACCCTGAGGTCTGGGCTGAAAACTGGACGACTGCGGAACATCCTTCTGATACTCACTGCTGTAGATCCCATTACACGGCCTCTGAGAGGACAGCTGCTGGACACTAGACGACTTTGTCGAGTTAGAACCCATGTGAGCATCAGAATGGTCCGGGAATGAGTTGGAATACTCCTCTACCACACTGGAAAAGTCAGGAAAACCAGCATCTATGTCATTACCTTCGATTATGGATGACCACAGCTGATTGTCTCTTTCATCCATGGAAAAGTCTGCAGTGAGTTGAGTCTGCTTCCCTGCGCTGTGCTGGCATCTTTCCTCACCAAATCTGGATTGATCCTCCTCCTTCTCTGTCTTAACGGTGAACTGAAGGCCACTCATGTCTCCTGCGAGCTGGCCAGAGTTGTACATGTCACTGAACTCGGAGGCTTTTTGCCCGGTGACCTCTGAATGGTTTAACTGACGGTTCCCTTCCAGCTGCTGGTTCTCGGGAGCGTTAGCTGGATGAGGGTACTGTAAAGAAGAACCTGCAAATGACAGGTGTAAAAAAGTCTGAAGTGCCCATGTTCACTCATTAATTACAACTATAAAGCGTGAACTATTTTGGATGTAATTCATGCACAAAATCCAGTTCTTCAACTCACCAACTGGTCCGGCAGAATCGCTGATCCACAGCGTCTCATCCGGACTTTCTTCTTTAATAGTGAATGAAACAGTCGCATCCTCAATTTCTGGAAACTAGACAACGACAGGATTTAAGAACATGCGATCACTTAGACACATAAAAGCCACAGATTTTATGATATGATCAACTATCAGTCAGAAAATGAAAACTTTAACCAGCCATGACGACTATTCCGTCCACTTGGGGGCAGCACAAACTGTAAACGCAACACTGCAAAATTAAGCAAGTTACTTTTCTAAAAATCATACTTAGAACTTTTTAAGAAATCTGACACACAGCAACATTAACATAAACATCAGCTGTGTTTTATGGCCTCCTAGCAGATGTTAGAGTCCCAACAAGGAACTTTTAACTGGTTATGAAGCAGTCTAAATTTAATACCGGTGCCTCACATCTTACCTACATTGGCAAACATCTGCGAGGAGACGGAAGATTACTGTCCTGTCTTTTACTGTGCCTTTGCCCCGTCCGCTCTGTCAGCGGAAATGGTACAAAACACTTTACAGCACACAGACCCGAACAGACAATTTGTCGCAGGAGGCAGGAGGATATTTTGTCTTTTAGATCATTATTAATGTTGTGTGTACGGCTGAACTGGTTTTGTGCAAATTAGTGGCGTGTTTCTTTCATGCTCTTCCAAAACAAATGCTTGCACTAGACAAGATCTTTATGACAGTGAGCAGTGCCGCTTTTGTCCACATGGAGTGCTACAGTCAACACAAAATGAAAGTTCCGCAGCTTGAAGAAGATTCACTCTCCTTTTAGCTCTGTTTGCTCTCCACCTGAGAAAAATAATGCAACTTTCCTGTGTTCACCAGAGAGTCTCTTTTTATATCTGTGAGTTGTTTGTTTCTGGGCTGGTAATGTTTGTTTTTTTAGCAATTTTGCTGAAAAAATTAAAAGAAATCTGCAGGTCAAATCATTGAAGTCTCCGGTGGGCCTCTGGTGGTCTTGAGCCTTGGGATAGTCGCCCACTTTGCTCCGCTGCTTAACCACTATTGATTAAGGTGCATCTACATGAATTTTAGTCAATAATGTTGAATTAAAAGTTTTTGAATTTTGAAAGGGCACAGACCTTCATATCTCCTGTGGGATGCGGACAGTTACTCCCCACATCACTTCCTCTGTCCATGTAGTTTTCTGGTGCAGAAAAGAAAATGGCAAGACTTTATTTAAAGCATAAATTTGTAATAGAGTGTAACACATTATGAACATATATTACACATTACAGCACATTGTGAGCACACTTATGAAGCATTATAGATGGTTTTGGTTAGGGTTATACACAACTATGATTATATAGCACTACAGGCGCATTACAACGCATTTATGCATGTCTTGAGTTAAGTGTTAACAAGAAAAATACATTTTAAATTTAAAACTGGACAAAAGTGAAATTAAAAGTCATCTGAAAGAAGAAAATGTCACACTGTATTAACAGTGTGCATTAATTTGACCGAAACATAAGGACAATTCTTCCAGTGTTGCTTCAAAATAACAATAATTCAATAATAACACCTCCAAGTTACATTAACATGAATAATACTAATTGACCAGAGTCGTCAGTTCACAGCACACATGCAGATAATCGGGCATCTTACCAAAGCCGCGCTGCAGCTGCGCGTTTTTGCTCTCCATCATCAGTAATTTCCGCTTCAGCATCTCATTCTCGCTTTGCTTTCGGGATATTTCATGATGCAAAAACGCACATTTGTAATCGACTAGTTTGGAGATCTCTGTCACTGCTGCTTTAACCAAAACCTCCATTATTGAGGATAACTGGGTTTGAAAGGGAATACACGTCGCCATGTTCACTAACGCAGAGTAACACGCGAGCGGAAAATGTCACAGAAAGGTCCTTCCACGCACTGATTTTTTTTAAAAACTGCAAAAAGAGCCGACGCAGTATAAAATGTTACATCCCTGTTTCTAGCTAGCTGAGGCTTTTCTTCCGTGTAGCGGAGAGCTTACCGTAAATAGACGCGTAGACACGCAGTGACATTTTAACCAACAAGGAAGAGAGAAACAGAAGTGTGAGGTAAAAAATGTTCCCTGTTGTTTCTCATCACTTGTAGGTGTTTCAGGTAAACTGCAGGGGAATCAACCTTACTGACCTCTCAGACGGGTTGCTTGTCATGTAGTGTAAAATTAGCTCAGTCATATCAGACAAAATCTCTATAAACACAAAAGTGATGGTCAGTTAAAAATAGCCCGCTTCTTTTCCATTGCAATTTAAACTTATTCTTGCAAGAAGACTAGCCTTTTTTTCACGTTTTAAATATACTTCTTAGCAATTGTTCTGAAACTTAAATTCTCATAGATACATTTATTAACCCCCCCAAAATTTATTGTTACCCAACTGCAGTCCCTTTAGCAGAACAAGTAGACTACATCGACCTGCAGATTAATCCAAATATAAAATAAAATCTATCATTCATTCATTCATTCATTAGCCTATCTGTAACCACTTATCCTTTGCATGGTTGCAGGGTGTGCCACAGCCAATCCCAGCTGGGCGAGGCCGTGGCACACCCTGGACAAGGAGCCACAGGGCTGGCAGATAGAGACAACCTTTCATGCTCAACCTCACACACACTTAGTCACCGATTAAATTAATCTGCATGTGTTTAAACTGTGGAGTGAACCCACGCAAACACGGGGAGAACGTGCATAATCCACATAGAGAGGCCCCACGCCAGGCACATATGGACCTTCCACCTATGAGGCGACAGTGCTAACAACTGAGCCACTGTGCCACCCATAAAATCTATAAATTTTTACTAAATAGCCTAATAAATCTACACTGGAGGTTTTTGTCCTCGCTAAGTTTTTTACCTTTTCCAAGTCTGTGGAAATCCTGGAATGTAAGAAAAGAAAATAAGAAGGATGTTTTAAAAAAGTGATGGAGGATGAACATTCAACCATCATTTATTTACACTAATCATATATAAAATAATCAGAGTGCAGGACTCCACAGTTTTACAAACTTGAATTTATTTGAAATTACAAAAAGCTCAAAATATTTAGATTTTCTTTCATCATATTTGTCTTTTCAAATGTAACACCAGTATAATTGCATAAACTTACTGTGTCATGCAGCTTCTGAATCATGCTACTCTTCTATCAGTGATCCTGTGCTGGGAACTACTGAACTGAAGCAGACTAAAAATACTCTACACCACTCTTAAATAGAATAACAGTCTGGGAAGCTGACTTTGTGAAACTCTCGAAAGGTTACTGCGACTCCTGACATGAAGTTTGAGGACAACAACAGCACCCGGATTGCAAATAATGAGTAAAGTATGGAGAGGAAAGTAACAATTTTGCGGAGTGCTGCACAGAAAACAGACTAAGGAGCTGGTTTAGAGAAAAAGAGGCAAAGATAAACACCTGGCTACATCAGTGGAGCTCCTGGGATTCATCACAAAGAACCTGCACATCAAACATCTTCACCCTGGTTTTTTTTTTTTTTAAAAAAAAACAGCCCAGCAATGACTGCTTACTTTCTTAAATTCTTGTGCCAAAATTTGTCAGCTTCCGCAGAGAAGCATTAGAAGTAGAAATGCACGGCCAGTGGACCAGAAGACTAAGCAGGTAATTAAACTGCTCACAGTATCATGGCAACCCTCAACTAAGAATCAGACTAATGACAGTCAAAGCAGGTGACAGAGCCCAAAGGATCAAAAAACACAGATCCACTCTGCGTGCACTCACGCGGCAGCCTGGTCCTGCTGCTGCCGTCTGGACAGAGATACAGAAGTATCTGCTGCTGCACCACCAGAGGACAGCTTTTGTCCTCAACTCATCCTCTGCACTCAAATACACCAAACAGTTTATTTTATGACTTAATGTTTATTTTTCTTTTTTTTTTACATTTTCCGTTGAGTAGCATATAAGCACTATAAAATAAATATCAGTCAAGCACGTGTAAAATGAGAAACAAAATAAATTGTGAGTGTAACACCACAGTGGCAGGTTTAGGGATTTCATAGGCACCTGTTACTCTGTGCTGTGAAGGCTTTAGTGTCACACTGTCGGCCTGAGGAGGGTCCTCCCCCTGTGACTTACCTCGAGTGCTACACGTTAGTCCTGCCAAACTATTTTAATGACCTCTTCAAGTTCAGCCAGCAGCTCCAAACAAACTCAAACTGCAAGAACCATTTTAAAAAATGACTTAACCGGTTTAATGGCTTTTCATCTTAAGATCTCAACATGAAATGCTGAACACTCACTGTCTAATTTGTTCTACATTTTGTAAGGTTATTAAAGGGGAGCATACTTCATAAAGACATCTGCCCCAAAATAAATCTCAGTCAAAGGTAACAGCATGATGACTGTAGAGTCCGTGTGTCAAAGAGGTATTTAAACATTTCTTTAGTTCTACACACAAAATGCAAATGTTCTCTGCATGTGATTTTCCATTAACTTACTGTAGCTCCTTCTCTGTCTCCAAGAAAAACAACATCACCATGCATTTGCCATTTTTGGTTAGTTGGAGCTCTCGTTTATTTGAAATCTTGTCTTGAACCAAAAATCACAGCGTTTGTCTCAAATTTCCCTTATGGAGACACACTTGCATGAAGTCATTTGAGGTATACAGTGCTTTGTTATATGAGGGCTTGTTCCATTCAACTTAAAGACGCTGCTCTTCATCTGCTCTACCATCAGTGAACATCGCTTTGAATATTTAGAAAAAGGAAGTACCCTCAGAAAAATTAAATAAAAGACAAACAGGCCTTGTTCCATATTTGAATACATAGAATTCTGATGTAGATCTGCATGACAAAAGTGTGTCTTGGTACAATTAAGTCAAAGACTGATTTCATATTTTTTTTATTAATGACACCATAGCAACAAACATAGAAGAAACCTGTCTTCTATCTCTAACGGATATGCCAAAATCAAAGGTTTCGAATAATATAATTTGTTCTAATTCAGCCAAATTATCCTAAATACTGTTAAGGAATAAAAGAAATTGTGGTAAATTATACATATCATCCAACTCTACCTCAAGAACAAAAAATATGCTGAATTTATCCTGGATGATAACAAACATTATAATCAGTTCTTCAAATTCTTCATTATAACTTTTTTTAAATAAAGTAACATTATGGGAACACGGGAGAGTGTTTCTGTATGAGAGTGAGGCTTGTTAGGTATTTCAGTAACTGCTGGGTGGATCATTAAACCGTAAAACTAGTGATCGGTCAGTCAGTGAGAGCTTTGGCTGTAAACCAAAAAAAACAGGACAGCTTCAGCTGCCACTTCAAACACTGGGCAGGGTTGATTCGTCCTTACTGTCAATAAGTCATTATTAAAACTTCTTCAAAGGCCTGCTCAAGCCACTTTCAAGCAAAAAGTGGTGGTGGAAAGAAAAGAAAGAAAAGAACTCCTTGTCCACAACAACAACAACAACAACAGTGCTCAATCAATTTCAAAAGAAGGTGAAGGAGGTCAAAGAGGAAGGAAATATTTTGTGAGAGTACTTAAAACGTGGCAGAGCCTTAACAGCCATTTTTGAAGATTATACTCAATCAGTGCTGCTGATGCTTTTTGTTCTTCTGTTTGGCTTTTGGGAGTTTTGGGACATTAAAGGGATAGTTCACCCAAAAACAAAAATTCGGTCATTATGTTCTCATACTGATGGAAGATCAGGTGAATTTTTTTTTAAGTCCACAAAACATTGCTGGTGTTTCGCAGGAAAACGGCGTTTGCAGTGATCATCCAAACAATCGTAGCGAATGGTGGCAATATCATGAGCTCTTGTTGGTCTCACCTCGCGCCCCCGTGCGAGCTTCAGAAACTGTGTGCACGCACATGAATGTGAACGCACGTCCCAACTCAGGAGCTACCGGCCACATTGAGGCTAAAAACATGCTGTCAGCAACATTTTCCAAACCAACTTGGCATATCAAGGCTTCAGGACACGTGGATTACCTTGAACGAGCAGTATGGACGTATTTTGTGGTTTTGTTAGGTATTTTTTTACAGCTGAATCCTGGACACCATTCTCTAAAATTCTCTGGGACGTGACTGCAACACCTTCTTTCAGTGAAACTCAAGCAGTGTTTTGCAGACTAAAAAACTTCACCAGACCTTCTATCTGCATGAGGGTGAGTAGATAATGAGTGAATTTCCATTTTCCGGCGAACTATCCCTCTAAAGTGATTTTTGCGATTTGCTACAACTGACTGCTGAAGCTTGGCGGAATGTCATGTACAGCATTTTTCCGTGTCGTGTCCGTTGCAAACGGTTTTATTTAACATGTAGTTTAAGATGCAGTTTCAGGATGCTCATCTGATTGAACATCTTGCCACAAATGTCACAGCTGAAGGATTGCTCTGTGATATTTTTACACTGATGCGTCTGAAATAAACCAAAACTATCAAAGCTTTGCCCACATGCTGAGCAGATAAAGCAATTTTGCGCAGTGGCATCCCCACCGCCACAGCTGTTGTCAAGATCGTCTGAGGCGGCCATATTATATTCAAACACGCCTCCCTCCTGAGTCCTGTCACTCACAATGCTGTAGTCACTAACAGTCACTTCCTGTATTATATCTTGATCTTGCAGAGTCATATCGCAGCGAGACTGAATTCCCATCACTGAAAACTGATTTTCCTTGTCTTTGTGGTCCAGAAAAGGCAGATCGTTGATCGATGACGTAAATCCTTGCGGCTCATTGGCCGCTCCAGCAGCAGGACTGATGTGATACTTCACATCCTGTAAAAGCACACAAACATTTTGTTCATCACTGCTCTTCTCTATCGCAGATGTCCACAGCTGGCTTTGGTCTGGTGCTCCTGTGCCGTTATCAGTCCCCGCCTGACTCAGAGTCTGAAAATCTTCCACTTTTGGCTCCAACTTTACCATGACAGTTTGCTCAGCAACAGGCTCGCCGTACGTGGAGCCAGGTAGCTGTTCTTCTAAAGCTGCCAGTCTGGTCTTGGGTTCTCCTAGGTTTTTCAGCGGTTCATTGTCAGGCATAGTAAACATCAGGCGATGTGCATCAAGCATGTCAGGGTTCTCACCTGTTCAGAAGAAAAACACCGCAAAGTTAATAATTAAATAGAGCTTAAAAAAAAAAAAAAATAGAGCCTGACAAATTGTGTTATCTAAAAACTAAGACCCAACTGATATGGGATTTTTGGAGACAATGCCGATACCTATATTAGGGAGTAAGAAAATTCCAATATCCAATATATCTGCCGATATTCAATATCAATAGTATCAGCTGAATGTGGTTACCAAATATTTGTGACAAAGATACGTAATGGAGGCAGGACATCTTCCATTTGAACAAACTTTATTCCACACATAAGTGCACTGGACAATCAGCACTGCATTCATTAGCTATTGTATAACAAACTATGCAATTACATCATTTTAAATAACTAGTTAAAGCATTTTTTCCGGCCTAAAAAACTATTTTAATATTGCTTCACATCAAAGAACATATAAATTAGGGCCCAACTGATATAGGATTTTTTTGGGCCGATGCTGATACCTATAATTGGGAGTAAGAAAATTCCAATATCTGATACATAGTGGCTGATACTGTGCATATGTAATATATCCGCTGAATGTGGTTGTCAAGTACTTGCGACAAGGACATGTAATGAAGGCATGATACCTCACATCTTAACGTTATTCGAAACGTCAGTGCAATGATCAGTGAACACTTTACTTGTTAGTCATTAAATAGGTAGCTGCAAACTGTGTCATAATTCTAGTACAAATCACTGGTCCAAGCATTTTTTCCAGCCTTAAAAACTGTTACAATATCAGCACATATTGGTGAACCATATGTCTACACCGATATATCAGCAAAGGCTCAATATCGGCCAATAATATTGGCCAACTGATAGATCGGTCAGGCCCTAATATAAGCCGATACCGATATATCTGCAATAGGCAAATATTGGCTGGTAATTTCGGCAAACAGATGTATTGGTCGGGCCCTATTAATAAGTAAGAAAATAATCATTCGATGCAGCTGTAGTCAGAACCTTACTCCTGAGTAACACCGTTGGTTTCTTACCATTTCTGTGCGTCTTCATGTGGCCCTTGAGGCTGCTCTTCTGATTGAAGCACCTGCCGCAGATGTGGCAGCCGTATGGTTTCTCCCCAGTGTGAATTCGTAAATGTCTTTCGAGGTGGCCGCCGCGCTCAAACACCTTGCCGCAGTACGAGCAGACAAAGCATTTCTTTGGTTTGATCATCTGAAATGACCTGTTTCCTCTCTGCTGGTGGTGATTCAGCGTGGCTCCTGCCAAACCATGCATGCCTGCATCGCTCGACATCATTAGCGAGTCTGATCCATACGGTGTTTGGGGGATCATGCTGTTTTTCAGTTCCCCGTAGGGTTTCCCCGGAAAGGAAAATGTGCTGCAAGAGGCTTCGACGGGTGGCGGGAGTAACTGAGCCATACCGGGGAAAGATGTAACACTCTGCACTGAGCTGCCGAGATATTCTGTTCCGCTGATCTCTGAGCTGTTTTGTCCTTGTAACCTGGACATCCACTGCTGGCTGTCTCTGTCAAAGCTCTCACTCAGGTTGCCACCTCCTTCCATCGTCTGCTCGTTTCCTCCATGAAACATCGGTCGTGTTATACTTTCCTCTGTAGGCTCAGATTTTACGTGTACAGGTGTAAGAATGTCCTCATTCTTTGGTAGGTTATCTGCGGCTTTTGTCTGACTCACTTCCTCCTGGCGATGAGCATCTGTGCATGGATTTACCTCTGGAGGCTGCTTCTCTCCGCCCACGTGGATCTCGACTGGTCTGAGCTGAAGACCTGTTTAAGCAGAAAGAATTAGTCAATGTATTTTTCCTACCCACATCTCAAATGGGAAGACTTTTCCAGTCACACACTAATGATATAGTCATAGTTATCCCAAATAATAACAAAGCAGCCATGTTGCGGCTCCCCCTTCAGAAAAAACCTTTGGTAAGTACAAGTCCTTTGCACACCACAACATGTAAAAATCAGACCAAAGCAACTACAGACAATGAAGTAATTTACTTACATCTATTGTGAATCTTCATGTGCTCCTTTAGGCTGCATTTCTGATTGAATCGTCTCCCGCATATCTCGCAGCGATACGGTTTCTCTCCTGTGTGAATCCTTTTATGCCTCTCGAGGTGTCCGGCACGCTCGAAACATTTACCACAGTACGGACAGATGAACCCTTTCTTAAACATTAACCTCTTCACCGTCCTCCACCGCACTGAGTTGTACAGGTTACGGTACTGACTGTATCCCAGCGTCCCGCGGCTGGACGGGCTCTGCTGAAACCCGGCGGAGCTGCTGCAGGGGGCATCCAGAGACGTCTCAGGAAGACACAACAAGGAGTTCTGCCCCAAATTTAAATAACTGGAGGTGTTACGTTCGGATTGAGTTTGTGTGGTCGGTCTCCACTGCACATTGTTCCTTTCATGCAAGGCCGGTTGGTCCGGTTGTCCTCTGGCCTCTTCACTTCTGTCATCTACAGGTTCACATTTTACCTGCACCTCAGGTATGGACAGGCTGTTTTGGTCCTTATCAGTGTGCAGCTTTTCATCATGAACATCACTCTGACCATCTGTGGAAAGGAAATGATTTTTAGAAACAGCCTGTTAGCTGTAACTTCGTATCAGTGTCAGTTTGTGCATTATATCTCAGTCTTTATTTTCATGATATACTGCATCAATTTCCAGCTATGTATCGCGATGCGCATCGTATCATGAAGTTGTTGTTGTCAATACCCACTACAAATTTTCAGATGATGGTTCCAGTTTGTTCAGGGACACAGTACGAATACTTGTTAAATTTATGATGGCATCAATATAAGTTCAGTGATGCAAAAGAGCACTTCTAGACTTTATTTTCATGTTTCCAATTTCAGTGTGTCCACTGTTTCAGTGTGTCCAATTTGAGTGCAAGAGTGCACTTAAATTTCATGTTTTATTTTGATGTTATGGCAGCTACATCAGTGTTTGGTGTTTTCACTGAACACTTTGAAATATCGCAATATATCCCAATATGCAGCGTACAGCAATGAATCGTCATATACTCGTATTTTGACCCATCATGTAAAGTGATGTGTATCGTATGGTGAAGTCATTGACAACACCCAGCACTAGTTGGGCGGAAAGATTTTGAAAAAATATTTGATTGTGATTATTTAGACTGATATTACAATTTTTCACTTTAACATCATTATTCTCATCTTTATTAAAAAGCAAATTAAT
>JAPZDX010000004.1:21242102-21252623 GCA_029783625.1 Naso annulatus | reverse complement strand
CCCCTGTTCTCTGTTCTATCATTATCTGAAGTGACACTGCTGATGCAATATGCATACCCAGAACACTGGAGAATGGGAGAATCAGCCTAAGTAACGTTAACAGTTATTTACTAGAAGTACGAAAAATAGATCCACATTTGTGGTACTTAACACAAGGCATAAATTCCAAGTGTCCATACAATCGATTTATGCTTTGAAAAATGATTTTAGATTTACACAAATGACACTAGAAGGACAATTTGTCGTTAACTTATCAATGTAGTTTGATCATATATCATTAGACCCCTAATTATGGAATACGTTTTTAAAATATTTTATAATTAAGGAGCCAAAACTAAAAGTAAAACTTGTACTTGCTATGCTATTTGAAAGACTCTCAGTGTTTTGTCCGTGGTCTCAAGGAGCGCAATAAAAACATTTTTAGGATGGATTTGTCAGACTTAAAGCTTGAAAGCCTCGACTTTAAGATGATGTGCGGTTCCTGTGCTTTCTTTAGTTCCTGAAGCCGAGCAGCTGCCGTGTTTGGAAGCCTCACAACCAGCCCAGACAGACAGCTTTGCAGAGCATCACAACTCAGCTGAGAACCCAGCCGACGCGACATCTTTGATCTCCTCAGCAGACGGGTTCAACACTTTCCCAGAGCAGCAGCTGAACAGAGACCATAATGAGGCAAAGCTCGTAGTAAAACACGAGAGAGAAGAGCCAGATGAGAACGCAGCTCCTCTTGATTCATCCAACAAGTTTGTGGCAGAGGAAGGTGACAGACAGATGTGGTTGTCCAATCATTGCCAAGACGCCGTTGATCTAAGCTTCTCGTATGCTGGGCAACAGTTTGAGCCAGTTCCTTCCTTGTTTCCATCTCAAAGTGGATTAAATCTAGAAGATGTGATGCCCAGAATTCACTCTGTGGACAAATCCCATTCAGTTGTGGTGAGCGCAGCACGAGTGAGAAGGCGAGTCCGAACGTTTGGATGGAAGAGACCACAACCAGATGAAGGACACAACGCTTTATCTCAGATTAACAGCATGGATCAGTGCTTCATTCCTCAGCAATCACAGCATCAGTACAGAGACTCTTTGCCTCACATGACGGGCTCGAGCGAGGATTCACCGCCACCAAACACAGCAGCAGCTTCTTTCTGCGGGCACGGCCGCAGCAGCTTCAGCCTGACGAGGAGGATGAGGACGCCCTGGAGGTCCGGCTTTGGCGAGAAGAGGTTCAGCTGCACGTACTGCGACAAAAGCTTCATGAGGTTCAGTCAGCTCAAAGAGCACCTGAGGAGCCACACAGGGGAGAAGCCGTTCAGCTGCCTGCAGTGCGGCAGGAGCTTCACCAAACAGTGCAACCTCATCAGACACGCGGTGGTTCACAGCGGGGAGAAACCCTACGAGTGCTCACTGTGCGGGAAATGCTTCACGCAGCGCTCGAGCCTCAAGTCCCATCAGAAAACAGCACACTGAGTTTACACGCTTTAGTATAACCTGCCTGCATCTAATGCCTGTGTAGTTTGCTTTTATTGTTTTTAACAGGAGATAATATGTGATATTATATTGATAAAATGAAACAGGCAAAACTGGAATCATAACACTATAATTTAGCTCTAAGGTCCATACCAGTGTGTTTGCAGGTTTAACTCCAAACCATATAAACTTCATAGTTTTGCAAACTGGGCAGCCACTACTTTCCATTTCAGTGGTCTCTTGAACCTTACTCATGTGATGTAACCTATCCTATCCAACTGAATGCCAAGTAGTCACTATGTTAACAGCTGTCAAAAATGCAGATACAGAATATATTGCCTTTCTGACACAGGAAGGATAATACGTTAAAATTTGTAAACAGACAAAGTTCTGATAAATGGTCAGTAAATCTGATCAATAAGAACGAGATCATAACGTAAAAACACTGCTAAGTCTGTTCATGTGCATCATCATTTAAGCAACAAATACTCAAATCAAGATCACTGATGTTTTTTATTTTCTAAAATTATATCTTGTGTATAAATATCTGCGAAAGCGTTGACAGTCATTTCGTCACAATGTTTGTGTTGGTATGTTTATGTTGTGACTTACAATAATGCACATTATTTGACTGATACACTAATTAAAAATATTACAGAAAAAGGATCAAATGTGTTTGTCAACATGTGTAAACAAAATGACATCAGGTGACCTGCAGCTGCCGTGTTACACCAAACTGTGAAATCTGTCAAGTGTACCAATTGTGGAAGTGAACTACAGAAGACCAAATATTTTAATTATTATTTGAGTCTTTTTTACGCATTTGTTAGACGTATACGTGAGCAGAATCTTCCTATAACTGGGTATTCTATCACATGGGGTCAAGTCAAAATAAAATTGGGTCAGGCTGTGTAATTATTTCCAATTTGTCTCTGTAATTTTTTATCATTAATTCAAAGCAGCAGTTCTCTAAATTTCTCTCCTTTCAGAAGCCAATAGATGTTCACTACCCATCCCACAGAGAAAGTGAATGTTTGCAAGCTCTTGTTTATTTTCAGTGCATGTTTTCCCCTTGTCAACACTCCCCCCCCCCTCCTCTATGCAGACGCTTTATGCCCCCCCGGGAGACCTGCCCTCCAGGAGAACAACTGCATCAAAGTCGTTGCTTGATTTCTGCTATGTCAAAAAATATTTTAATTATTTTTTATTATTATTATCATCATCAGAAATATGTTGTCAGTGTTGTTTTTGTTTATTATATATTCACACAAGCAAGGTGTTTTGGAATTTCTGGCTACAGTTTTTTTGTTAGCAAGTAAAGAGTTGGTTACAAAATATTTGTTATTCTATGGACGACTTAAAAAAAAATCTAAATGGACAGAAGAGTCTTTTAAAGAGATTTTGGAAATACCTTTAAAATTGCAAATTATCTCTTGGGATTTTTTTTAAGATAGTCAAGATGTAAAAGGGACAAACTGGGGTCAGACTTGCCAAGTAAACCAGTGTGTCTTTTCTGACTAACATTTGTAGAAGAAAAGAACAGAGACTCTACTGTGACACTTCATCAGGATGTAAAGGCTCGATCCTTTTAAATCTGAAAGCAAAACTTTTCACACTTGTTTGTTTGACACTGATTTTAAATCAGGCTGAAGAATGAGACACAAACTCGAGGAAATCTCCGGGAAGCTTCTTATTTGATCAGCAAAAACATCTCAGTCTCTTTTAATCAGGCAGTCAACACAAACTTTTTACACAAATATACACATGTAAGACATTAAAAAGGTTTCTCATAAATATCAAATTAGATACTTTACACTGTAAAACTGTCTTAAAAGTTACATAGGTTGCATAGAAGAGTAGTGACAAGTTTAAAGAAGATTACTGAATATTTAACTAGTGCATTTTAGTTCCTATTGAAGCGATCAAACTGTAACAAGAACATCATGACGAGGCTGAGAGGCAAAACATGGTTCAGTCATTTTGTCTGTACACTGAAAACATTCAGACGAACACGGAAAATGGTTTTTATGTTAAACTAAATGTCTCAGAGAGACTTGATGCTTTTAACCCAAACCTGAGACAAACACACAGATCTCTCCCACACCTATGAAGCTTGTTGGTAAGAAGACCATGAGACCAATTTATTATAACAAATTTTACAAGCATAGGACTGTATTCTGCTTTAAGACACTCAGCCTGATTGGAAATCTCAATTTACAGGAAAGTGTGCAACATTTAACGGAGAATATACATTGAATCAAGTATTTATGTGAGTACTTGAATGCAATTTTGAGGATATTTCAACCAACCAAATGATTTTGTTCCTTTAAAATAAAACAATTCCTTTAATGAAATCTTAATTGAGTTTTGAGGTCAACAGTTTGTCGTGAGGGGTTGAAATTAAGTTAAATGTAGTCGAGATTGTGTGGGATTTTACTTCAAATATCTGCTAAAAAAATAAATATCATATTAACCACATTAAAGTTTGACTTCTTAACCCTGTGAAAGTTACAGAGGCAGTGTGTCTTGGAGCCAACTTTCCAGACATCTCTTATCATCACAAGAAAAGCCGGCAGGGCGAACTAGTACTTCAGCAGTTGGAGCTCACATCATGTCATGGCTGAGTCCCAACCAGCTGCCCCAAAGAACAGAACATCGTTCTAAGCCAGATGAGTTTGCAGTTGGAGTAAAAGTAAAGCCAATGAAGACTAGTCACTTCCCTGCTCATATTCTTTTTTTTTTCTTTCATATGATCATGTTGAGCTTTGAGATTTGTGGGGGCAACGCTAATATTAGCCACCATAAGCTAATGGTCGTACCAGACCAACTAGCCTACAGCAGTGAAATCCCTGAGTGTATTCAAGCTAGTGAGGGTGTTAATAAATTCAGCTGTCCATTAGGAGGAAGTTTGTGTATTTTGTCTCTCTGAAGTCACATAGTACCCTTGTGCCCTCCGAAGGATTCCTGGAGGTTTTTCGACCAAATTATTCTTGGGTTTTTAATCTGTTCCTCCAGGGTTTTTTCTTTTTTTGTATTTGTTAAAAGGCTTTCACAAGAGGGATAAAAAAAAAAAAAAACAACCCTGGAGGAATGTATCCACAATGGCAGAGGGTTGACCAATAATTGCTCACGGGAGGACACAAGGGTTCTTGATCTAGAGTGGTAACTTGTGGTGAAATAATTATATTGGGCTTTGACAGCTGCGTAGTCATCATGTTTTAATGGAGTTGTAACAGGGAACTATTTTGATCAAAGATTTTAAAGGCCGCTTGAGCAGCAGCTTTGTTTGTCTACAGTCTGTCTTCTAGGTTTGATGTCTCTGCAACGCTGCTTAGAAATGCTTGGTTTTGATTCTTGACTTGTGTTAGCTTGGCTGGTTTGGAGCCTCTGACCAAACCTGATATAACTGCTGTGTCATCAAGTGGACAGAAAACTGCTGTACTTTTGCTTAGGGGGCTAAAAGATGTTAAATACATGCAACAGTCATGATGTGACTGACAGAACTGATCTTTTCAGACAAATACAACACGACCTCTTGTATGTTTTAAATGTTCTCTAAATTTATTATTGCTGTTGCTAGGCAGAGTTCCTTATGAATGGCTGAGATTTGTTGGTGCAAAATGTTTTCTTTTGCAGTCTAGTCTGCTAGGATGGCTGAGATTAAACATCTGATGAGTGTTGTTTTTCAGGCACTCAGTTATTAAAAATCACTATTTAGTAATGTCTTGTTCATCAAAAAATACGAGATTCTTTTTGATTAATTATATAAAGATTTGTCTAACAAGGAACACAGGGAAAAATATCAGAAAAACAAGCTGTGATTTTTGGGCACTCACACATACACAACACGAGGGATCTTCAATTTCTTCGTAGACAAAGGCGCTAATAAGAGAAACCTTTAAAGGACAAAAAATCTACATCATCTCACAATATTAAATATAAACAACCTTTTTCCAAAAATAATCTCTATGCTGAGTGTCCACTGTGATGATAGAAGCTTTTTTTTTTTGTGCTAAATGGAGGCTCATCCCGTCACATAAAATATCTTTGAACGAGTTAACATCAGGTGTGCTTGATTTATTGATCATGTGATACATTCACTTGAAAGATTAAAATCAAGTGCTTTTCTTTTCTTTTTACATTTTACTTTTTCCAAAATGCTTGAAATGAGTCCAGTCTTTCAGTCTAACCCTCAACGAATTCCCATTGCTGCACGTCCACAATCCAGGGGTGAAAGCCGCCCAATCCACCGCATCCTCCATGTTTCTGTATGTGTATTTACATGTGTTACATGGGGCAGGTGCCTGTCTCTCTCTGTCGTTCCCCCTCTTCCTCCGGGCCGCTGGAGCAGTCCATTGCCTCTCCACTGTCTCTCTCACTGCTGGGGACCATTGGAGACCAGCTCTCCCCAAACTCCTCCTCCTCATCTCTCTTTTTACACCACTCTGTGTCTCCGTCCTGCTCCCCTCCCCTCTGCCCGCAGTAAGGAGGGATCTCGACGACGACGTATTTCTTCGCCCAGCTGCTCTGTGCTGCCCTCGGTCGGACCTCATTTCCCATCAGGCCTGCGTCAGACCTGCAGTTAGCTGCTAAGAGAGAGAGGAGAGGGAAACAGGAAGACAGGAAAAGAGAAAGGGAGGCAGAAGAAACCATTATTTGGTGAGGAGAGCGTATAGAATTGCATAATTTAAGACAACTCATTTCCTCAGCTCACCTGGCAGCGTTGTGGACAACTGGCTGGAATTGCAGGTAACAGAACCGTTATTGGAGCTAAGAGCAGCAGCGAGGTGAAAGATCTCAGAGCGGGGCAGTTGTGGAGAAACCGGTAAGGAGTGACACTGTCGTCCTGGCAGCTGTTGCCAGTAGTAAGACGTCTCCTGTTGGGGTCCTCCAGGTCCATTGGCAGACGGCTGGTTACTGAACACACTCCCCGGAGGTGAGTTAAGGTCAAACACCAGCGAGAAGACGGACTTGCTGGGCACATCATAAAACTTGATCTTTCCCCCACACAGGTCCTCTCGGGCGGTGAACGGGTTGATCTTGCGAGCTTTAGAGGCTCGCTGAGCGATGGGCGGGTTATAATAAGGGTCCTGGACGTTGACTTTCCTTCCTGGTTTGCAGGAGAAGATGTCTGATTGGCTGCGGCTGAGCCAGATGTTTCGCCGTGGACGGGGTGATTTGGGAGGAATTTTACCATCCTGAAAACCGAGTGGGTTCAACCGCTTGAAGCCCTGAATCTTCTCACCTTGAACAAAGAGGCAGATCTGTTTTAGTGCCACATTCTGCATAAGATTTACACAGAATTTACAAGTTATAAGTCTTGAGCTGTATCCTTGACTTTTTATCCTGTTAACTGCAATCTGATTGCAAAACAGAGAATCTCATGTAACCACTAGGTGGCAATACAGGCTAAATTCTGCACAGAATCCACGGCTGAGAGTTTATTAGATGCCTGTTCTTCAAATGTTTCCAACAGCTCTGGATGAGACATTTTAAACAGCAATGTTCTCTGAAGTGTGGTGAGAACTTAATATTCTCATAAACTTTATTTAGTACAGCAGGAAAAACTATACTCAGATGAAAGAAAGATGAATAAAAAGTCTCAGTTTCCAGCAATAAATCACATTGTAGAAAGAGGCTAATATAAATGTATAAATAGTAATTTTCCTACTTTAAAAAAAAGATACAAACAAACACATTAACTGACCAAAAAAATATCTTTTTTTACCCTCCTCTTAAATCTCAGTGAGTGTCGTTGCACTTCTGACGGTTCAAATATCTCTTTAGAGCCAGGAAATACCTGAAGGAATCGTCATAAGGACCAAAAAAGCTACTCTACAAATCTTTGGCTGAAGAGTTGTTATACAACAAAAATATTTCCTACTATGAGGATGAGCCTTTTTTTTTTTTTTCAGGAAATGCTTATGTTACCAGATAAACAGAGAGGGGGGGCTGAAGGAGGAGGAGGAGAGAGAAAGGGAGGAGGCAGAAGAAATTCAGAACGTACTGTCATGTGTTTGTGCTCTCCTTCCTCACACACTGTAGTGCTGAGGAAGAGGAGCCGTTTGGCTTGTCTAAACAAAAACATTACTGCCTCACGACTCCATGATAGTCAGACATGCAGGCAGCTGCGCACTCGACCAAATTAGAAGTGAAACCTGGACTTGCGTGGATCAAGTAACTCAACATAGGAATGCTGATCTCAGACCAGTTTTCCTCGTAGGTCAGAGTGAAGTTTATATTATTTGTCACCAATAACTTTAAATTTCATAAAGATGGACAGATGAACATTCGAGCATATTTCACTTTGAGCTTGTAATACTGGGGTGCAAAGAACAGGGGATACAGATGTCAGAGTGAAAATAGGGACGTACTCTCCTGACAAACTCACTGTGTGACCAAACAGGAAGTGAAGTAAAAATCTGGCCTGAGCAAACCTGGCTGTGTGTTGGGGGAGGACAAAGTAAACAGTATTATTGTTACTGACTACATGAACATATAATCAACATTGCGCTTTTAAAGAGGAACTGGTGTAGGGAGAGGAGGGAAGTTTGTGTCACTGGCTGGACTGGACAGGCAGAGCCTGTACGTGGTGGCTGAAAGGGGTCAAAGGTTCGGGAGGCCAGGAGACGGCTATAAAACAGGTGTCTGCTGCCTTGCTTGGGTTACAGTTTCCCATCCTAACATCCACTTTTACAGGAACTTAAAGCTTTTACTTGTAAACAAAAGGTGATTTCTACTGGCAGTAGATAAATCTGAAATGACAGATCACAGCACCAGAGATGTCATGCAGCTACCTTTGGGCATGGACTTCTTGTCATCTCCACTGAGGGGGGCGCACTCGTGCTCCATCTCTTCTACTTTAAGGCGTGCTAGAATCTCCTCAAGGTTCCTTACGATGTCTGGGAAGGATGGACGGAGTTTAGGGTCCATCTGAAGGACAGAATGAAATGGTGATATGGAGAATAATGAGATTTATGAACAATAACACACAGAAACAGGGACTGATTGCACTCAGATAATTATCGGGGAAAAGTAAAACAGGATTACCTTCCATTTCTAAAGGTGCTACATTTAAACATTAACACAATATAATCGTGTTGTTTATAGAACATTCATTGCAAAAATTTACATAAACAAAAACAAGAGGAAAGCTGGTGCATCTGCAAGCACTTAGATTCTATTTTACAACATCTTTCCACAGGACATCTACCATATTGTTTTACAGTAAGATTGTTTTAAGGTCTTTATTGGCACATGACTTTAAAAACTAGGTTTCTCAGCAGAGAGTGTTACACAGAAATCCCCTTAAAATGTTAGAATAGAGGGGCAAACATCTTTGGAACTGGGAGCAACAGGACTTAGGTGTCCGTTACATTTTCAGATGTTCACAGAAATATTATCTTGGCTTTCTTTCCTTGAACAGCAGCTTGCTTATGTTAAAGATGTCAAATACAGCATCTTAAGAAAATTTAAAGTGTGGAAAATTAAAGAAAACTGGAGACTGACGATGAAGAAGAGTAAAAGTGGAAGCATAAAAAGATAGGGAGGAGGTGTATGAAGAGAAATGTTGCTAGAAGATTAAAAGGAAAAACAAGAGAGGAGACAAAAACAGGACAGAAACTATAAATGCTCAAGATTAAGCAAATGAAATGACACTGGGGTGCTGTGCAAAGACTTGGACGGAGGGTAAGAGAGACAAGGATGAAAAAAAACGAGACAAGGATAAGAGGATGGAGGGAGCCAATACAGGATCAATCAGCAGGGTGCTACAAAATCTTCAATGTCTTCTTTATCTGCGGTTTGTAATTACAATGAAAAAACAAAACAATTTTCAGTCCAGTGATTATGACGAAAGCAAAAGTAAAACTGTAAAAAAACTTATGAAACAAAGTGTATTCAATTAGATTTGATTTACTTCATTTCAATTTACCAACAAATCATTTAAATTACTTTGGATATGGAAATAAAACCCAAGGCTGCCAAGTTACTGATCCAGCTTTCAGTGAACCGGAGACCCCCCGCACAGTGAGCTTAATTAGATTATTCAGATAATCAGATTGCCCCTCTATTTCTGTACATAATAGTTGCTTAAGAAATTAAAAATAAAACAGCGGAAACCAAGACAAGCCACTAGGAAAATTTCTTATCAGAAAACCGTTTGTCACAAAGCCTTTTGTTACAGATGCACTTAAAAATGACCAACATGGAGCTGACCATAGCTGACACATGGCTGATGCTGTTCGCTCTTCAGCTCTATCACAAGTGGACAGGTATCTCTAAAAGACTGATTGGACAGGGGTGTGTTAGACTCACATTGCAGCAGTTGAAAGCCAGCTGGAGGAAGTCAGGCGGACAGTCTCCAACCATGTGCTGGAACGTGTGATAGTCCAGGCCGAAGTTCTGCTCAGGAGGAGAGGAAAAGACAGAGAGAGGAGATTTGAATATACACTATGAAAGTTAAACAGGAAATTCTTACTTAATATTCTAAAAGTGGGCTGAAGACAGAGACAGAAAGAGCTTCATCAAATGTTCGACATGCTGCAACTTTTCTGCCAAAACCAGATTCATGTCAAACTAATCCCTCTGACACGGTGCTGCTGCTGCCAAGTTTGCGAGCAAGTCCAACTATCAGTCCACTGAAATGTTAAATAACGCAAGATTATTTACACCCACTCATTTTATTTAAAACACATCAAAGCTGAGGTAGGCAGTTTATTTTGGATGCCATCTGGCAAAAAAACCTTTCGGCATTTTGTAATTCAGGTGGTCTGAAAGAACACTAGACTTCTGCACGTCTCCTTGGCTCTGTACTCAGACCGTGATGGGACTTTCAGCCAATCATAGGTCATTTCAGAGAGCATGCGTTCCTATTGGCTGCTCTACAGCAGGCATGTCCAAACTATTCCTCAATGGGCCGTGTGGCTGCTGGTTTTTGTTACAACCTATCAAGAGCACACAGTTTGACCAATCAACTGTCTTAAGACTGAGATCAGTTGATGAAATGAGTCAAGTCTGGTGTGCTGCTGTTTGGTTGGAACGAAAACCTGCAGCCACACC
>JAPZDX010000004.1:21216931-21229947 GCA_029783625.1 Naso annulatus | reverse complement strand
CAGAAACAAACTATTCAACACTGCACTTTCACTTTTGTGTCTTTTCATTTCAAGGTGATAAATTTAAGAAATAAAAATTGCCTTGTTTTTACTTTCGATTGGTGTTTAAGAATTAATATAAAGCCAAGAGGTTGAAAAACATCTTTAAACCAGGAGGGACCATCCACCATTTAACTTAAAGTAAAACAATGTGTTTGTGTGCAGAGCAGCATATGAACCAACTTTGTTTCCGAGCAGTGCTAAAGGCCTCATAATTCTGAAGGCAAATGAAAAGGTCGACTTTGTGGGTTCTTGCTGGTTTTTAGTGAACAATGACCCCCTCAGTGTCTGCTTGTTAACACACAGACACTCACACAATCCACTCCACATGCTCAACAAAGATGGCATTGTAAAAGATACCGTGCCTGCACAAGTGCACGCACACAGACGTTTATGCATGTATGTGCATGTTCATATAACACACATACTCCCACTCAGGAGTCCAGAGCAGCAGTGACAGAAACAGAACAGAAAACGTTTGGTGAAACAAAATCAACACTGATTCTTTAAATGAAATAACATTGATTTAAATTGTCACTGCAAAATTAAATTGCTGGGGTAAGTTTTACAATAGGCTTTATTATCATTGCCGACGTTCCTCTTTTTTTTGTTACATGCAACTATAGGCAAATTTATTTTTACAGCACCTTTTAAATACAGAGGCAGTTTAAAGTGGTTAAGCTTAGACAAGTAAGTACATTACAACAAGATTTAAAACCACTGAGGCCTGGAGGGGCATATCGAGGTCAGGTATTACTAAATCCAGTGCTTGCCAGGCTACTGCTTGCTCATGACAAACAATTTGTTTGCATCATTTCCTTCAATTTGCTTACATGTGAAACAATCTGTGAAGATAATATGTAATATATTACACACATAGAAGGGCTATCAAAAGGCAACTGCTGCACAACCTACAGTAAGTTAACCCACCGCTTAAAAACACACACACACCAGTTATGCTCAGTTCTTGTAAAAATTTTGGCAGCACTGTTTTTAATGTGCTCAGGTTATAAGACTTTTTGGTAAATGACATTTTATAATCACACACAATAAGATCATAGCTGCATGTTAATGTCAAAATGTTTGTTCATACTGTTCTGCATTCTGGAGAACACTTTCTCAATTGCATTTAAAGCTTACAATTTCAGCATCTTAATGACTAAATGCAAGTAATGACAAAAGCTGATTCTTATTTCATATAGTCATCATAGCTTGCTAACAAAAGAAAAAATAGCACAATGTTGGATCTTCACTTTATTCATGTTTAGGCATATTTTGCTTGTCTGTCCTTTGAGTATTGAGGTGGAAAAGCCAATCAGCTGTCTTTAATGCACAAAGTCCCACCTCCCTTTTACTGTGATTGATCAGCTCAGAAAAAAATTGTTTACATCTCCCTTAAAAACAGCTTGTTGATGATGATTTCAAAATGCAGAACAGACATAAAAATATTTTCTTTTAAGAGCACAGAGTTCAGTTTAAAAGGCCTCACACGGTGTTTTTTGTTTACGCGTTTTGTCTGAACAATCATATAGAGGAATCTTTAAAAAATTAAACTGATTGTTCATGCAGTAGCCTTGTCATTTTCCCTCGTGACAGAAAGGGTCCTCCTCGCTTTTCGCCTCTAGGCAGCTGCTGCAGCTCTAACTGGAGCTGGCAGTTCAGAAAATCCATTGTTAATAGGCTCTGTGTGTTTGACACAGTTTCGAGCCAACCCAAAGGAAACAGGTCACAACCACAGAATGAGTGAGAGGAGGGTGACGCAGAGGCTATTAACAACATGATATGTATTTAAGAACCGAAAGTGGCAGGTGTATTTAAACAATGACACTACAAAGTGTGACGTCTTTTATATGGAAATAATAAAGATTAGATCTTTATCATTATTAGGAGTTACTGAGTGACCTAAAGTCTCAAACATTAAAGTAAGCCTACAGTCAATTTTTCTACTTGAATCTTACTGTTGAATCTCTGTAATAAACTGGCACATAACAGGACTTGTAAGCATGCTAGAAATAACTAGCAATAACCAGTGCCCTACTGACTAATCCCATTTTACAAAGGAGCTAAAGTTACATTTTAATGCGCTAATCAATTAGAAAAACAAAGTGTGAAACAAAATATTTTGGCTCTCGGTGTGGTTTCTGAATGTCATATCTCATAGAGCAAGCCTATCTTAATACATTAGATAAAATTAGCACAATACCACACAACACCAGTTAAAAACTTCTAGTAACCCCCCAGGAAACAGTGAAGCAGCCCAATATTCATTTCCTAACCTGAGTATGCTTGGATGGGAAAGCCGGTTCATTAGCTGGACCTCTCTCAACATGTTGGCTCTGTTGCTGCTGAGCTTGTTCATCTTCAGAGCCATTACTTGATCCGAAGCTCGATGACGTACCTGTTGAACAGTCAAATAATTTCACATTTTAAACATGTTGAAATATGATAAAGAGCAACTAAACAAAGGCTATATCCCAAATTGTGTGCTATTTAACTATATTGCGGTGGCTGCAACAGCTGGGATTATAGCTCTTTACATAAACACAATTTTTCAGAATGTTCAGCTTGGATCAACACTCTTCTTTAATTGATACAAGTATAGAACCATATTTGGCTTATAAAGCAAAAAAACAGAGGAAGCAGGGGGGGAGGAAGCAAATAAAAGAGAACTAAAATGAGGTCAGTCACTGCTGATCGGCCATGACAAAGTAGATGTGTCAATCCAGAGCTGCACAATCAATTTTGTATTATTGTGCACTGGGATTTTAGTTTCCATCTAATTGTTAGATAGCAGCAGCATCACATCCATCCATCCAGCCAGCAATCCATGGTTGGCTGGAGCCAACATGGCATCCCAGCATGCCTTGTGTGGAAGATAAGCAAACACTATGCACAGGTCACAACAAAAAGACATCACTGAAGTCTGCTGAAGTTAACAGCAAGAATGTGGCTACAGCAAAAGATGTAATTAAATCTTAGGAGAACAAAAAAAACTAATGATATATAATTGTGAGCACAGAAGATTCTCAAACCGTTCTTGGAGCATAAGGTGGTACTTTCCTAATTGGTTTCAGAAAGAGAAAAAAAAGCCTCATTGGTGGAGATTTATTGTTGGTCTAATTACAAATAGGTTATTTTGAAATTTTCTTCTCAAAAATAGGTGCAGTCCATTTATTATGGTTAAAAAAAAAGCCTCTACAAGACATTAGCACAAACAGAAAGGTATCATCTTTAGCTGACATGGCTTTGATAGCTACTGATCTAAATGGTAACCCTGCTACATGTCTTTTTATTCCATCTGTCACTTCACAGCCTTTAAAATAGACCAGAGCTCTTCGCACTACAGGTTTCAGAAGTCCCACAACACAGCACATTAATTACCCAGAATAAGAGTTCTGCTGAACACACTCATGTGCACGCAAATATGAAACACCATCCTGCAAACCACAGCCGGCAGCACACTACATGACTGAGATGCTGCAGACGCATCGATCTACCTACACTTGCTAACTCATTTCCTGGCAGCGGAGGCATAATTAGACCGCGATGCAGATAATATTCCTGTCATTTAAAGGGCAAAATCGAGACCCCTGTGTGCAGACAGCCGTTTGCAACAAGTGCCTCTGCAAAAATGATCAGGAGCTCCACACAAGGAATGACGCACACCACCTGGAAGCAACTTAGCTGCTACATTAATATCCGAACTACATACACAGATGCATAGGTGTGACTTTTTAAAACACATCAGACATACATAAAATAAGTGGCGCCTCTGCTTTTAATTTTGATATACTTGTTGTGAAAAACTAAAATGATACAGATGATTATATTGAGTGTTTATCACTTGACAGAAATGATGGAACATAATTTGGATAGCCCACATTTTCTTGCAAACAGCTAGATCAAAAGACGGCAGTCCCAGCAAGAAATAAATCTGAAAACTACAATCTGTGGAATAATGTTACCAGGCAGACTGTCAGCCATCTTCACTACATCAGTGGGCAGCTCTACATCATCTCCATACAATGGGTCTTTTACACTTCCCATCATCCCAGCCACGGTACACGGGTGACACAATGGATGAACAATATCATTTACAGCAGGACAAAAAACTGACAGATGGGTCAAAGCCAAATATGAATATACAGGAGTCATAAAAGGACCATACTAGTTTATTTCTGACTTTCCAACATGAGCAGAGATCGGCCCTATTTTCTACAAATGTTTTTGTTAAAATTCGACCCTAAGTATACATTTTTAAACTCCATTCACTGCCAATTAATGTTGAAACAGGAACAGAAACAACAGGACATGTGAAAGTTGCTACTTGCAGGTAATTCACCATTCTAAAGACAATGTCTGCATTTATTTGGTCAAAAATCACTGAGCAAGAGAGAGGGGAGGCAGGATCCAGTGAGACAAAAGTTATTACGCCTGAAAAAATAGTTCCTTACGAATGCTGCCTTCCTGGCTCGAATATTAGTGTGAAGACAGATTTTGACACAGGCACTTTTTAACACATTTTCAGGTACTTTATGTAACTGTAACCCACCTCACACTACAGAAACAGGAGATAGGCTCCCACCCTACGGACCTTCGTAGCTCTCAAAGGCTACTCTGTGATGTTAATTGAATACAGACAAAATGTAAACAAACACAGCATCTCAAAGATGAAGCTATATGGGGAAAAATGGGTGGGGTTTATGTAACTGATGTGGCTGATGCTGGCAAAGGACAACGACATGTAGTTACACTGGTAAAGTCCTTTAACTATAAAGACAGACGGACAATATTGTACTGCTTTTTAATTTTGGGGAGACATCCCCAGAAAGTGAAAAGTTATCAAAAATAATCATTATTTTGTTACAAAAGCTGATTCTGTGAGTTTTTTTGTGTATGCCCCTCTCTTTCTTTCTCTCTCTCTCTCTCTCTCTCTCTCTCTCTCTCTGTGTCTGTCTCTGTGTCTGTCTCTCTCTCATACATACAGACACAAAAATCGCTCTGTTCAAGTTCAAAGGAAGGGGCCTGGCTATAAAAGACGCCAGTCTTCACCACAGGACAGCAGAAACAACAGATGGCCACTCCTCTGAAGGCCTCCTCCCCCACATCCGTCTATCCTCCACCAACCCCCCCATTCCTCACTCTTCACATCCCCCCATCTGCATTTAGTCCTGATCCCCCTCTTTCTCCTCCTAGCTGTGGCCTCCAACAAACCGTCATCCCTAATCCTCATCTTCCCAAGCAGTCGAAGCTAAGTTCTTCTTTTCCTCTTTTCGCCAACTGCTTTACGCTCTTTTACAGTCACCTTTCTTCTACCACCTATTTCATTGCTCATTGCCGGAAAACATACCTGCAGTGTCCTTGTCATGCAAACCTTTTCCTACTTCCTCCAACCCAAGTACTAGACAACCTCTATCACTTTCCTCTCCAAGCCGCCTCAGCTCTTGACCCCCATCCCTTGTATTAAATGAACGCCTAAACCTGCCTTTCAACCCCCATTTTTTTACCGCTTCAACAGCCGTGCCACCCCAGCTCTGTGCCATCAAAAGCCTTCTCCCTGCTGGTTCCTCCTCCTCTTAGCCTCAACCTCCAACACCATTAATTTCACCACCTTTTTGTTCCGATCTCTATCTGTCATTCTCCTTGACTACGAGCTTTTCATCATTCTGCTTCATTTCTTTCTCTCTCTCTGTTTACCTACGCATTCCTCCCCCTCACAGACAAAAAAGTATTAACAGATATTTCCATTACTCAGTGACAGGCTACAGCAGTTATTGCACACGTGAAGCACGGCTCACAGAAAAGCGTTGTTTCACTTGATTATGTGTGTTGGAAGTTTAAAGCTTCTCTTAACATTTATTGGAGCCTAACTGGTGTCTGGCAGTGCGTAAGTGGTCAATACTAGATTACATGAAAAAGGAAAAAAAGCTGCTTTTATTACAATTTTTTTTCCTCAAGCCTTTTTAATTAACTCATGGTTTTCCATTAGTCAATTTGAATTGTGTAGAGTAATGGTTTATATTCACACAGTGTTTTATTAGAAATCTATGAATGGAGGAGAGTCACAATGTACCTGAGTGTGGCAAGAAGGTTGTAGACAATATTAAGACAGCTACTTTATCTATACCCTAGCACTGACAAATACTAAAGCTGAAATGCAGTTATCAAACACCACAATGGCCAAGTAACTGTTTAATACCAACTGATCATCATTTGTTTCAGCCACTGATATTAGTATAAATGTGGATATAATTAAAAGAAACTACTGGCTGTTGTTTCTTCGCGACTCTCTGCAGTTTACTTACTCGCAGCACTGTGTGTTGTGAATAAGCTCCAGCGTTTACACGCCCACAATGTTGTGTTTTCGACAGCTGACATTAGAGAACACAATAGGTTTCCATAAGCAATTGACTTTATAGAGATTTAATAAAAATGATTAAAATATGATTTTAAAAAATCTGTTTATTCAATCATAGTAAAAAAGTAGTAACTTGATATCAAACTGCAAGGTTGGATGATTTTGTCAGCAATCGACAGTGTGTGAAGCGTAACAAATAAAATTACAGCACTGAAGTTTTGCCAGCTTGGGTGGTTCTGGTATCTGGTCTGACCCAAGGACTGCGAGAAGATGATATGTGAGAGAGCATTCAGAGTCTTTCTTCGAATTCAAGGCCTGCATTCAGGTCTCACAATGACATATTATTGGTATATTATACATTTCCCGAATCCTTAGAGTCCTATGAGTATTCAAGTCTTTGTGTTTTGTGTCTCTGTTGTTCTTTGATGCCACAGGGTTTTAAAAAATGCATATGATTTAGGTGAAAACTGTTGGAGAAAGTGTGATTAAATGCTTACACAGCTTGAGGGACCGCTATACTATTCATGAAGATTCACAACAGTGCTTGAACGAAAGTAGAGTGTCCCCTTTAAAATGATACAGATATAGTATTATAAAATACCGAAATATGTCCTGAACATAAGCCTAAACCAAGATATGCACCAGCGTCTAAATGCAGTTTACTTCAGGGGGAGGTTAATTCAGGCGCTGGTTACTCTGATACAGCTATCACTCAAAGAGGGTAATTATACCAAAATATCATCTACAGACATGTATCTTTTCAAAAGTTATCGGTAAGTTTTGCCACCTTAACTGGTATGGACAAGTTAATTTCTGGGCTCCGGTCCACAGACTACTTAAAAGGGACATTCAGACCGGAGAGGGTCGCACCAGGCGCAGCTGCTCCATAAACGCCTTGGAAGAGCATCTGTAGGAAAATACAGCCAGTATTAACTTCTCTAGTGTTTACTATTATCCTACTGTTTCTACTGCCGTTGCCCCAGCAACAGTAAGGACATGGTGAGTAGTAAAGTCCACCTCTTACTACTTTTAATTGGCTGCTTCAGCCAGAAGTGACACTGATGACCGGTGCAACACCGCACCTTGAGCTAAAGAGTTGAAATTATTTTAACTTTTATTCACGCCCAAAAACGCGTTGCCCAGCAGCAATAGAGGAGCGCCCAACAGGCGTACTGCACCTTAGGAAAATAATGGTTTTGCTGGCAACACTTTTCTAGTGACACTTCTCAGTGTGTAAGCCATGCTAAAATTTCAAATCTTCCGATGGCCAGATAAGGGAAATAAGTGTCTCTGCTAATGGTCGGTTAAAGAAAGGCTTGACTTTCCATAGCCAAACTAATTACAGCAAATGTGCTTGTGTGTGACTCTGATTCACATGCCTGGAGGGGGAGGACGAGGGTTGGAGGGAACAATGTGTTAATAACGCTGGGTTTAAGTGATGTCTTGGAAGTGACTGTGCTGTCTAACTTGACCTATAAATGTCTGGAAAAGACGAGTGAGTAAAAACCAAGATTGTTCCATCTTTGACCCACCAAGCGTATCAACTTAATAAGGTCAAACCAATTTACAGCATCATCACACACTGACAAGGTTCCTTTTGTTTCTATATTCAAGTCCAGACAAATGCACAAAATGCCCAAGCATGACTGTTGTTACGTACCAAGGAAAAGAAATCAATCCTAAGGTCGACTGTGTATGTGTGATCTGAGAGACTGCCTGACCTATTACATACTACAATGGATGGATGGACGGAGTGAGGCATGAATGGAAAATCTGATCTATGAACTAATCAAAGAGACAGAAATGGGCGGAGATGAAGTCAAACAAGGAGGGAGAAAATCAAGAACAGACTGAGATAAGAAATAAAATTAATCACCGATCTCCACCCACCTTAAAGACATCCGAGAAGAATCCGGAGCCGATCCACTCACAAGTGAAGTCATCTAGGCGTGTGAGACAGGAAAAGGCACTGATCAGGGCTCTGTAAGATGATGGCCACACCCTGCCCACCTACAAAAGACAGGGACAGACTGTTATCAGCAGGTTACGACAAAGTTTTATATGATGGGAATGCTTTAGGACTTCTGCTACAACACAAAATGAGCTTAAGGTAGATACAGTAGGTAACGTTCCTTTGAAAGAGGAACTTTGGAAACAGTTGGATCAAGAGCGGAACTTCAGATCAAACTGTAAATTGAGGTGCTGATTAAGTATGAATCAATATGTTTGACTGGATTTTGTATTTCTTAGTTTTATCAGTTCAAATCAATCAATAACATGCCCAATTATTTTGCGTGTGTATCTGAACTCTACATTGTTTTTCTTGTCATATTTTTCTCTACGCAAGTATTTCAGCTAAGTGAAAACAATATAATTGATTATCCATTCTTCTTTGAACACTGAACATAATACCCTCACAGGGCACATGTCTACTGCTCTGTGTTCTGCACTTGTGAAATGTATCCTACTCATCTAAATGAAGAGCAATGACTGACCTGTGAAGGCGGGGTCATGCCCATATCGCCAGTCCCTACTCCTCCAGTACCATCTCTGTCCTCAATGATTCGTTCTGTACGTGTAGGAAACCCAGCAATGGAGTTGCGTTTATTCCGGTCCATTGTGATGTGAAGGATGGTGATACCAGTGAGGGTATTATTGGCCTTGTTCTGCAATTCACCCACATGACAAGAGGACTAGATTGCTTTAATGGGTCCCACAGCAGCACAGAATTTCGTCAGTTTGTGTCTTCTGAGAAAATCCGCCACACACATCGACTTCAGCTTAAAATTGTATTTCGGGTTCCACTGGTGACACACTCCGGCTGAATCCAAGCAAGATGTAGGTAGAGCCCAAGTTTCCTCCTAGGCCCGCTCCTTATTGCGTGTAACCAGTGAGTCCAGCTGGTTGAGAAGGTTTTTTTTACATGTTTGATGGGTGTATAGTAAGTTCTTGCAGACCTTGAGAAAGGAAAAAGAAAATTTTATTATAGGGTCATTTCTGTATTTTCATATTAAAGCTGCCGATGGTAACTTTGAGGTAAACATCAATAACTTTTTTGTGCTCTATTTGCAAAAATCAATCAGCTCAAGCTCAAGCTGAGATGGGCCAGTTTACAGTTTGCAATTTTTCCCTTGCAACTGTTTGGTCTCAGTTCAAACTGGACTTACAAGAGAGAACGACAACAAACAAAATGAAACACAAACCGGAGCAAACAGCTACAGCCGAGTTGCTTCCCAATGAGCCTCATTCTACAGCTAACATTAGCTTGTTAGCTCATTAGCAGAAGGTGCCCACTGCAGCTTTAAAGCACGTTAATAGCAGTGGCACTATTTGTTCAAAGAGATCAGTAGCTCTTCGGCAGAGGATTCATGCACAATTCTGTCAATCCTATTGTCACAGAAAAGACGGACCTTAAGTCATTTATCACCTCGCAATCACATTCATTTCCACTTTTGAAAAAAATAACAAACGCCATGCTGTTCTTGCTTTGAAGTTTTTGTAGTTAACAGCAGCTGTAGAGGTGAACTGGGCTTTAGAATGGATGAGAGAGGCCAGTGTTGCTCAACAGGCCCAAATGTAATGGCTGTAATAGGGGCAGATTGTCCAATTATGGGAGATTAGCCAAGGAATAGCTCAGGTCCCGGACCTTTCTGCCATCCAAAACAAAATCACCAGGGTACAAAGGGTAACAGGGAAGGAAGTCTGTGGCTAAAGTTCTTTTTAAACTCATAAACAATGTGGCTTTCATATCAAACATTTATGAATATTTTATTCCAGAGGGACTTTTTTCAGTAGTTAAGACATGTTGAGTCTGGACTGGTTCTGATTTTTTTGAAAATTATTGAAAGGAAAAAAAAAGTCCTTTCATCTAAGAAAGGAGGAAAATATCCTTTCAGCTATTTTCCTTTTTAAAAACATATCTTTAAGAGAGCTGGCAGAGTTGAGACAATGTTAAAATTTAACTTGAACTGCTTTTCAAACATAATGAAAAAAGTAAACAATGACTAACTTTCCCTTTGTGAATGGTTCCTTTAAGTGCATATCCCACAATGAGATCATGCATGTCATAAAAAGTCATACAGTTCATGCTATCAATTTCAATACTACAAAGCCTGCCATTGTGGAGATTTATTGACTAACATGCAGCAGGTATACACTGAAGTCACATATATCAGGTGGAAGTGGAAATTTACAGTGTGTACACAATATATAAACCGAATGGTTCTGTAAAATTTATTGAAGTCAATTGGCAGTAAAAGTAACAAGGATGCTGCTGTTAAGGGCACATACCCAACCTACATAAAACTAAGGCAGAAAAAAGTCAATCTTATGCTTAGAGGTCTCGTTATATCAGATCCTAAAAACAGCTTTGAAATGATACAGTCAAATTCTGCCGTGGTCTGTTAGCATTACATCACAGACACAAGACTCTTTGAAAGATACAGCAAAGAGCTACTGGACAACTTCTGACATCATCCTCTGTCCCAGTCACATCCTTAAAAGGCTTTTCAATCCTCCACATTCTTTTTTCTCTCCAATGACACCTCATTTTCTGCCTTGCTGAAATGGTACGGCAGAAGTTAATGTGCCTGTGCCAAGAAAAATGCAGGCCACAAGTACGTACCAGGCTTGTTTTTTGTTCACATTTCAGTAGATTTTCCATCCAAGAGCGAGGAGGGAGACACACACTTCATCTATGTCATTGTAATAGAGTAGACAAGAATAGACCAGCAAGTACAAAGTAATTTATAAATTCACTGGATTCAAAAGAGGTAGTAAAAACACAGAAGATTTTCTGTATCAGCAAGGCCATGAACGTGGTCAAAGCACCCAAATACTGACTAAACACAAACTTCATACACTTGCCAGTCTTGCAAATGATCAGAACAGATAAAAATACACAACTGTTGTTATTTTATGATACTGCAGCAGGGTAAAAAACTCAATCTTCATTCGGGATAACCTTTTGAGCCTAAAGAAGTATTCTGACCACCTATTGAGCTGTAAACATTGAAACACATCAACGAGCATCACTCCATCAACAAACACCCCAAGTACAGGGAAGACAGTCTGTCACATATTATAAAACAAATTTTTACAATAAAATTATATATTATATCATGACAACCCTCAATGCAGTATGCTGCTGGAAAACATCTTGATGTAAGTGATTAGAAGAAAAAATAGGCAAGCCACTGTAGTTAATTACTACATTTGTTTCCAAGCTACTCCCTGTTGCCTACATACCCAAAGAGCATCCATTTAAAACACCACAGCAAAGGAACTATGCATGGAAAAGGGTGGAATTTTAAAAGCTGGCCTTTTTTTGGCCTGAGAAATGTGGCCTGTTGCTACTCCAGATCCACAACAGATGGGACATCTCCAGAGCAGCCTCGGGCCACATGTTTTAACAGTAGCTGGGGGCTGAACACTCCAGCTGTGTCCCGGTGGATTACAGACTGATAGAAAATGTCAGCAATAAATCAAAACTTAAGTGACATTATAATGACAGGTTGCAGCGAGGCTTTGAGTGTCTCTAAAGGACAAGAGGTATTAAATGGGCGTGTGTGAATGTGTGAGAGACAAAAGTGCACTACTATTAATGAAATGTTCCCAAAATAATTGTCTCTGTTTAGTAAGCTGCAGGCCCTTTCACTATGGGAAACAGAGTGAGATGAGAGTCCACTAAAAGAGCAATCTTAGTATTTCAGCAGGGTCACATTCAACAATAGTGAATAGAAGCCTCTTATCTGACTGCAATCTATTCTAGTAAACTGCCATGATACGCGAGCCGCTGCATACCTGTCATTCTTTAAGGGTTTAAAGTAATGAACAAGTCCCTGGGGGCGGGCACAATACCAAAAACTGCCCATTATCCGGATACCACCGATAGCTAATGAGTCAATGCTGCCATAACAGATTAATGCATTAATACAAATTAAGATTAAGACGAACATAAAACGTTAGCTATATCAATATAATTTGCTGGTGTAGTGTTAGCAAACGCCAAACAGAAAATGTAAACAAAAGCATCAAGAGTAGGTATTAGCGTTTATTCATTGTTAAAGTTGAGCTGACTCACCTGTTGTTATCTCATAAAGACGTTTGCAAGAATATTCATTCAAGTTGGGTTCCATGTTAAGTCTTTCCCGGGTAGAATTTGTCGAAAACGAGAAGAGAACGGCGAAGTAGCAAAGTTGGTCTCGCAGCTAGCTCAGTGACAATGTTAGCTGACTGGCTAACATTAGTTTGTCAACAAAACTCGAGCCAGCAAAGGGCATAGATCCACCAACGCACACGCAACAGTGAGTTTTCCGGTTTAAAACTCAAACGGCTGGCCTCTCAGAGTGGACTCGAAGTGTGTTTCGGTCGTTCTCGCTTCCAGAAGAGAGCAAAGTACATTATTTGTGCGCCGCAGATGTCATTTCTGACGATTGTTGGTGTTTGACAGCTCCGTTGCTTCAGCTGAGCTTTCGGCTCGCACTCGAGCGACTCCACTGACACCGCCCACTTTTGATTGGCAGGTGAATGAACCAATCAATGTAGAGGATGGACTATAAGCGCGTGTACTGCCATACGAATATAGGTATGGTAAACAATTTTAAATAAGTACTTTTTA
>JAPZDX010000004.1:21175158-21191945 GCA_029783625.1 Naso annulatus | reverse complement strand
GGACAAACTTTCGATATGTCAATATATTGTCCACCTGACTCTTGAGATATTAATATCGAGTATCAATGGGATAAACAGAATTTTTAAATTCAAGTATTTAATGTACGCATTTTGCATTCTTCAGTTACACAGATATCGCGATGTATTACTGTATGATTGTCTTGTAATATATTGATATTCGCACAATGGCTGTATCACAATATCATCGTTAACGTGGGCCACGTATCGCATATCGTATCGTATTGTATCGTACCGTGAGTTACCCTGCAATTCACACCTACAGATACTTCTGGCCAGAGGTTGTAAACTGTCTTAACAAAATATTGTTCTCATACTTAGTGGTTGGATTTTTATGTGAAGAAACAGAAAAAATGTACCAACACACAGAAAACTAAACTTGACCAAACATACTACGGGTGCGTGATACTTTTAGCCATAAAATGTAACTACAGACAACAATGTCTTTCCGTCACGGGCACAATGACGTCTGGATCAAACAATAAAAAAGCCTTGCTCTACTTTAACATAGACACTGGCATCCAGATATGTTTGGAAAAAGAGCGTTTCCAGTATAATTGAATTGTCACCTTTAATTTCTGCTCGTATTTTTACAGAAATGGGGGAAAAACATAACCACACATCAGAAATGAGATAGAAATGTTTCATAAAACTGAGGTAAGGGGTGTCCATATACTTTTGGCCACATAGAGTATCTACAGACAGCAAAAACTTTCAGTTACTGGAACAGAGGGCCCTAAATCCCTGAATGAAAAACAGCCTTAGACTTAAGTAACAGTAGACACTGGCGTCCAGTTACTTTCGTCCAAAGACTGCATACTGTATTAAGGAATTATCATCTTTAATTTCTTCTTATTTCACTACAGAAACATAGATAAACACCACCACACATCAAATTAGATATGGAAATGTACCATGCCACCAATATCAAGGGTGTCCCTATATTTTTGGCCATGCAGTGTAACTACAGATAGCAGTATTCAGACTGTAAACACAGGCAAAGACAGATTTAGACAGCTGACACTGTGATTAGGTTCAAGATGTAGCACAAATAAGGATCTTATTAAAAAAAATTTTTTTAGATCTGAAGTTTCCCTGCAGGCCACATTTCTATATGAGAATGTCATAGATTTCATACAGGCCTTGAGATATTGTGTTTTGTCATTATAAAGTGTCCCAAAGTGACTATGGACTTCTTTTAGATGCTTACATGAATATGATGGTGTTATTATAGCAAGCATATATAAAATTTAAGCAATAGCATAAAGCACAGTAATGCAAGTATTTATTACCAAATTTCTTATTTTTCTTTACTTCTGTAAAGCAGTTAGCATTTTCTGTAGCTGCTAGCTTGTTTTTTTATGAGCACAAGACTTTCCAAGCTAGAAAACAGGTCTATTACAGGAATATTCTAAGAATTATAGGAATATTAAACACAGGAAGGTTGCTGATAATTCAAAATTGAGTCACTTACAGTCACTTCCTACATGAAACTAATAGCCAGTATGATCCACACTTAAAGTTTGTTTAGCATCCCCAAAATGACGGTACACACGTAACTTAAGTTTGAATAAATCAGAAAATTAACATAAAAATGAGGAAAACAGAAAACTCACCAACTAGCAAAAGCAGCGCGAGAGCTTTCGCCCTTTGACCGGTCACCTCCATTTTTGGTCCAAAAATAAAATTCGGTCTCAAACAACTTTCTTCTTTGCGGTTAAAAAACCTCTGACTGAGCTTTCATCATCGGTGCCTGCACACATTTAGTTCAGACAGGAAGCCTGGCAGCTCAGGTGTCCACATCGGCCCGCATACACCTGTTGACACGTGCAACCGTTTCCTCTTCAAAGTCCATTCACCATACTTTGAAAATAAAAGTCCAACTAGTACGAGTTGAACACTGCAGTAGCGTTAGCTGTAAACTGTATTATTGTAACTTCATTTCGAGTGCAAGAAAAAGTCCTCTACAGCACCTGGAAGAGACGTCAGAGTAACCAGGTAACCGGCGTCACTGTAATAACCTGTATGTTAAAGATGACCCAGAAAAGAAAAAAAATAATAAAACGTTTAATGAACAAACAGAAACCTGTTCTGCTTGTCACGCACAGGCAGACGCACCTACAGCACAGGTTGGAGCTCCGACACCTGTCTCACGGCCACGCCCACCGCGCCAACAGGACACGCCCACTTCATGCTGAGTTCACGTGGTATTGAGGAAATTGGTTATGAGTTGCTGTTATGTAGTTAAGGGGAACTAAACACACTGAAACAGAAGTCCTGCTATATAACAAGCTATTATATTTTAGGTAAATCTACTTGTCAAATCAAAGCTACCGATAGGCCTAAATAATCAATCAGTCAACACAATTTAACTTCATAGTAGGCCTACCATTTTTGTACAACAGAGAGAAAAATAGCCTATAACACAAAGAATTAAAAGAATATAAGGGGAAACAAACAAACAAACAAACAAAATAATGTTTTCTTTCTGAACCAAAGTAGCTTTTGATAAAGATATTTTAACAATTTATAGTCCACATTTTCTGTGTGTGGTATTAACAATTCTCATATTATTAAACCAACATTATTTTATTATGCTTAATTCCCAAATTGTTCAGTATTTCCAGGATAATCTGTAGAGTTATCTCTGACAGGAAGATGTTCCCATTGTTTCTGGCCAGTTTGATGACGCCAGACAGCTTATTTCATATGGATCTACAGTGTGGATGTATACAAACATAATTTTCTTCCTACTTTAAAAAAAACAATTGTTGAACTGACACGCCCCTACCGATCCAGGACAGGACTATCATCTTAATATTTCAAATTAATCTGTGGTTAATTTTACTGTAAAATAAAAAGCACATTTTATTGCAGCCATAGCTTAGTACCTTTAAAACAGCATCAGTTGAAAAACATTTACACACACACACACAAACATAAGCAAATAAAGTTTTCTTCACATAGTCTACGATTTTATTATAAGACAAAACAGCAGCATGTTGAATAGCAAGTTATAATAATAGTAATACTACTGAAAATAATATTTAAAAAAATTGAAAAAACTTTTATATTTAGGCTGCCAAATACTAATCACCAGTCTGCCAATGCATCGGTGACTGTGGAGTTTTTCAGTTTTGTTATTCTTTGCAGGTTATGATGTTGCAACAGATGTCTGGAAGAGTGAGTTTTTGTGTCATTGCAAAGAGCCTCAGGGAAAACAGTAACACAGCCAGCGTGTACAAGTTGTTATGTGTTTTGAATACATTTCCAGTTATGTTTCCATGTAAATATGTGTGTGTGAGTGTCAGGATCAGCTGGTGCACACAAAGAAAACAGGCTTTTGCACTTTTATAGAATGTGTGTCATTGCCCTCTGATGCTACAGCTTTTCTATTTTTGCCTGCTAGAAATAAACTTTTTATGAATAAAAAATGCTATATTTACCATCTGGATGCTCAAACTGAATAATCCTTTAATTCTGGTTAACTTTAATTTACAGGGTTAAAACTAATTCTTGTGTTAAATTTTCTTCTAAAATTGAGAATACATTTTTAAAAATGAACAAAACTCGTCCTATAACAATGTGACTGTTGAGTTTGTTGTAGCAGACTGTTGTTTCACATAAAATGAGGTAAAAGTGAAAGAACTTAATGCGTAAAAAAGGGAACAATGAACAGAAACAGCAGATAAACTTAAACTTCTGTTTTCTCAAAATGCTGGGCAAAAGCGGCTGTGAAACAGAACAATATGCAATGAAAACACATGAACACAGCCTTCACTAGTAAATGGTCAAATTAATTTAATTTATACATTTCATGCATCCCACAAAGTTTAGAAATAAAAGAAGCATTTTTACAACAAAGTCAAAAAGTTATGTATGCACACGCACACACTCACAGACGCATGTTAACACAACATAACATACAGTATATATAAAGCTTCAAAAGGTTCGACAGGGTGTTTAAGAGCTCAGCATCCTCTTCATCACACAATGGGCTTTTTATCCATTCTGATGGTCTCGTAGGTATCAGAGCTGTGACAAGTCAGACCCTGCAGGACACAAACACGGTAACAGATCTGTGACATTTCTCTCAAGTAAGGCAGCATTTCCTGCAACAAAGCTAAGTGTGACTGTCTTTTTTTCTGACAGCCTAGCAGGGAAATAAAAAAAAACAAAAAACAAAACAGAGACCTTTACCATCTGCCGTGTGGTTAGCTGTGACTTTTCCATCGAGTGTCTTTTTAAAAGCCTTTTTAAGCATTAGAATGAAAAGTCTCACCGCATAGATGCCTCCCTCTGCAGGCTGCTTCTGTGGGATGGAAAAAGTTCAGATGAATTATCACGTTTGCCTCAGCAACATTTGTTTCTTAGTAAACGCAACAGTCTGCAGGGTGTTAGGCATTTGAAATATCTGGCTCCTCCTTCCTGTCTGTCTTAAAACAGTGTTAATGGGTGTAAATTACTTGATCATTGGAAGGTTTTAGGATCAGTTTGGTGACATTTCGGATGGATGTCACATTTAGCAGGAAGTGGGATCTGACACGCTTTTTTTGTGTGAGAAAACACTGGTGGAAACTGTGACTGTGTACAGTGTATAAATAATGCAGGTTGGTGGTCAGCCTGAGCTTACAGGAAATGATAGACTGAGGCTGACTTTAAAGCAGAACTGAATACCACAAAAGGACACCAAGGCTTGAAAAAAAAAAATTTCCACAGCACTTTTCAAATAACCAGAACTGCCTCAGTTTTTTGTTACATACATACATTTTTTGTTCTTTTCAAAATAAAAGACCTTGAATTTTTACCTGTATCTCTTTTACAGCTTTTTTCTGGGCTGAAGTCATCTGCGAAACATGAATCGGAAAGGACACACAATTGAGTGATTTGCGTAATATTTATGACGACCAGTCTTGTGTTAAGTATCAAAAGTGCAGTGAATAGAAATGTACTTAAGTATCAAAAGCAGAAGTACAAATAAAAGGTAAACGTAAAAAGCAGTCAAGTTTGACTTTTTAAAAATTGTTTACTTTTATTTTATGTAGCCTCTAGTCTACATAAGGACAGAATATCTCAGTCATTAAACAAAATGTAAATAAAGTGATTAAAAAAGAGGCGCTTTCAGAAAGCTTTCCAAATGTTCTAAACTCTTTTGGGCCTGATTACAACACAACTGGCAAAAGTTCAAGTTGAATCTACAACTGGGCGCCTGCTTCTACGTCACAACAAAATGATTTAAAATCAAACATAAAACATGACGACCGCAGAACCCAAAGTAAAAACCCAGTCACTGCTTGTACCGCGGCTTAAGAGCACCTGTTGGCACTCGCGCTTAACATAATAAACCAAGATTCAGCTTCTTGCAGTCGTTGATCCAATATTATGTCTACCGAAACAAAAGAAAACAAAAAAAAACATTGGGTAATAGCTAACCAAATTTCCTCTGGTTTTATTTATTAACCAGTGACTAAGATGCTTATGGGAAATGTAATGGCGTAACAGTGTCCGTTTTCTTTGGAAAACGCAGTAAAGTAAAAGTGAAAGTCATTTAAAAAAGAATGTCTGTATCTGTGACTTTTTCTACTCAAATTATGGAGACTATTTGAACATAACTCTTTAGATACTGCAAATGTCAGCATCATAATCCTGAGGAAATTTCATACAAGCATAAGGAACAGTTGTGCGCTTTCAACATGGGGGTGTGTGTGTGTGTGTGTTGTTCCTGTTGTCTTACCCTCAGTCTGCAGTATAAGATGGTGAGAACGATACCGTACAGGATGAGAATCCCATCCAGGATGTAACATATGTTCATGTCTCCAATGGTTTCTGTACACAGAAAACACACCAACTTCATCACTTATCATCATCATCGTCACAGCGTCCAGCAGCAATGTAAAGATATCCTGAGGCTGTTTCATCCGCTCACTGTTTTCAAAGCTAAAACGCATTTTACAAATCTAAACACCAGAGCGCAAAGAAATGACATTTTCTGATCCTCACCAGCGCAGGTGGGATTGATCATCAGAAAGACGGCGATGAACAGAGCTCGCAACATCTTACCGAGCGGGCCGCAGATAAGATGAGAAGATCTGTTTTCTTGCTTGTTGTCTGTCTGCGAAATCTTTGAAAAACCTTGCCAAGTGAGCTATCTGAGCAGCCACGACCAGGAAGTCCGGGGCTCTCTGTCCGTTTTTTTGAAGCTGTGAAACCACACGCCTACCACACGACCATCCTCCCTTCACAGAAGTTCCTCTCAAAGTCTGAAGTAAAAACAAGCTGCTCCGCTTTGTTCAAATCCAGTGTTTCAACACAACTGAGCTTTGAAAAGAGAAAGCAGAGCTCATCTGTTAAACTACGCCACAAAACCAAACATATTAAAATACAAACATCATTTTCTGCACATACACATTGATTAAAATAAATCCATCAGCTTCCCAGGCTTCAAAATAAGTGACAAAAGGAAGACATAAGGAATAAATGGTTTAATAATGGAAAAATGCCTAACACTTTATACAAGCTACAGTTACCAAAAGGAAGAAAATACAAGACAAATCTACAAATGTTTTTTTACAAGCCGCTTGTTCTTTAAAAGTAAAAACATTCAGAAAATTGCATGATCATAACTTAGGCACCTTCAAATCATAGAAAACACATTATTATAAAAAGTTTTGGAGCCCAAAATAACTCTTGCATGCATTATTTAAAAAAACATCTGCATTTTGATCACTCAGATGAAATGTTACACACACTGAACCTGGCGTTTGGATCGTTTTTGGAAATGTAAAGGGCTTTTTGAACCTTGTTTCACTGGAAAGTAGAGCAGTCAGTTGCATTATGACTCAGCAGACTGTAGGTAGAAACATCAGAGCGTTACATTAAGTTTCTGGAACCTGGAAACCAAAGGGTCAGTGTGAGGACAGATGTGCCCCATCACTGGTCCTCCACATCTGGAGAGTAAGGCTGTCGGATGGAGGCAGCATGTTCACTGTGCTTGTTTCAGCTTGTGGCACAAGGCGAGGCGGTGAGACGCTACTGCTGCAGAGGAGCTGCAGAGAGGAGCTACAATCACACGTCTGGTTTGGGATTTCTGTTGAAATGCATAAAAACACTGAAAACCAAAGAAATCAGCTCGTAGTTGACCTACAGCAGCTGGTTCACGACTGAATGTGGACATTTTTTAAAAAGCCGGAAATAGACCTCAACCCCACTCTCACCTGGTACTAACATGTGACCTGCATCTAGATGACAGCATGTGATCAAATGTCTTTGTATTTACATTGGGTATGAACAGGGAGGTGCTTCCTTGTTTGAAATCCGCATTGTGACTGGATATAAATATGCAAACGGAGCAAGTGGAGCTCAGAGACTTAACAGATATGTTTAAGGACAAGAAAAGAATCCTCCAGCCAAAGGCAAAATAACTTGTTTCAAAAGCTTTCAACATCTCCTAGAATGGCAAAGGCTGTTCAATTAATATTTGCATCTCAGACTGCTGTCTTTCATATATATATGACATGTTTTTGTTTTGTGGGTTTCTTTTTGTTTTCCTGACACATCTGTCCCGATAAAAGTGGGAACAACAATAGAAATCAGTCCTTGATCAATCTGCAATATCTTGTACTGATACAAATACATTAGACTGTTGTTCATAAACCAAAAGCAAAGATTCTCAGCAGACGGAGTTGCTCAGCTGTCAGAAATAATTTCTAATCGTCACTGAAATCATGTTAGTAACAACAACTAAACCATCAAAATCGTAAATGAGAAAGTTTCCGAGATGTGGTTGAAAGCTTCAGAAATAGTAAGTTGAACCTTTGGCCTTCTGCACTCTTTAAAGATGAACCTTTAAAGATCACACAGCTATACAGACTCCAGTCTTATCAGATCCAGTGGCAGATTTGGTAGCTCTATATGCAGCTTGTTCTGCATACTTTTACTTGTTGCATTAAAGGCTAAGTCTGGCAATATTTCAGATTTTTTTACTCTCAATAAATGTAATGCAAAAAACTTGCAACACTTAAGCTCCCAAAATATTTAAAGTATACTTTTATTTAGTCACTGCATTAAAACACAGAATGTTTTGAGCCCGACCAGGCTCTTCATCTGGTGCTGTATCAGCTGGTTCAGGTGTCAAGTGATTTTTTGGATAACTAAGAGCCTGGTCGAGGGTTGAAACCCTGTGTGCTTTAATGCAGTGACTAAATAAAAGTATACTATATATCTTTTGGGAGCTTAAGTGTTGCAAGCTTTTTGCATTACATCCGCTGTTTTTTTCAACTCGGCACATGAAGAATCGTTGTGCGTGTGCTTGCTCTTTCTTTTTCCTTATTCTTAATAAATCCCATTAAAAGACAAAAACAAAAAACTACCTGGTGCAGTAATGAGCACTGCCTTTCTCCAAAGCCTGATATTAATCTTTTAAGATCACATCAGTGACTCACAGTGTTGCTTGCGTGATGTTTCGGGTTGACCATGAACCACGGACTCTAATTAAATTTAAAAAAAATCCACATACACATCCGGCTACTGTAAAAACTCACAACAGTGTATAAGTCAGCGCCTGAAGTAGCGCAAAGACAAAACGGAGCTTACGCCTGCTGATGACAATAAGAACAACAGGCTCATGCTTTCACATTAGTAACCAGATAAAATACGCAGGTGCAGATTGCATGTTAATATCAGGTGTAAATAAGGGCTTTGTTTGGTCTTTTTGCAAAGACTATGAAACCGATAATTTAAAAAATGCCAGCGTAGAATAAAAGCAAAAGCTGCATATTTAGGCAATCATGAATATAAAGAGTGTGGAGGAGCAACAACTTGGGAATGTACTTCCATTTTTCTTTACAGTCAGATAAAAAGACAAGTTGGCCGTTGGGCCGCAGAAAAGCCACATGTTAATTCAATGCACATGATGCTACATTCTGTGAGTAAAAAAAGTCACACCCTTTCATATAAAAACTGTCCTTGCCATCTCAAACAAAACATTACACTGACAGGGATCCAAAGGCAGTGGTATACCAGCGTTGCAGTCAGAGCTGAGCTCCAGGTGGTCTGCTTTTAAGACACAAGAAAGAGGAAGTGACAACTGTGATGTAATCCCCCTCCTCTGGCGTTCATGTGTTGAGTCAGCACAGTAAAGTAGTCCAGTGGTTACAGCAAAAATAGGAGGCAAACGGAGAAAAAGTCCCCTTTTGAAAAAAGGTTTTTACAACGTGTTGGAAAGACAAAGACTCAACAACACAGAAAAAAAGAAGTCAAGGCATCTGTTTAATTCCAGGTTTGGACAATCATCGAGCTGATCACAGTTTGATATCACAGCATCCGTGATGATCAATTAACAGGAAGGAGTGTGCAGAGCCTCTCCTCCTTCCCTTGTGAACGGATTCTTTGTCACAGATGGTGGCAATGATTGGATGGGAGTGGACCACATGGCATCCACATGTCCCCCCACATGAGTGATCCAGCAGGAGCGAACAGAAGAGAGGACAGAGTGGGAAGGGGGGACATCTCACACCGAGGTCTCCGACTGCAACCTCATGACGAACTTGTGGCTCTTTGGGTCGATGAACTCCTCCCCGAGTCGCAGGAAGGGGAGTGGTGTCACAGTGACCACCAGGGAGAAGTCAAGGCGGCGCAGGGAGAAGACCAAACCCTGACGCAGGGCTGATGTCACCGGCTCCTCACTCACCAGAGTCCACTGGCGCCCCCTGCTGTTCTGCTGTTGGTACTGCATGGTGGGACCTGGAGTGAGGTAACGCTCCAGAAAAGCCTGGAAGATGGGGGAGATTGATTATCATGGGAATACTAGATAACATATTAAATGCACTATATGTTAGAACTAATTAAACAGTGCTATACAAATGGGCTACTTGGTTGCATCAAAGTGAAGTAAGTTCAGGTTTTGTTAGTCACAGGGAACAGCTTTGTTTACCTTGGGCGTCATGTTGTGTGTGATGCAGAACTGCAGGTGTGTGAGGATGCTCTCCATGCTGTGAAAGGCCTGCTGCCGGGTGGTTCGCAGGTATTTCTGCATGGCCCGCGCCATCGGGGCAAAGATGGCTTGAGCCGCCTCCCGAGGATCCATCACCTCCCTTGGATGTTTGGGGGACGAGGCGACCTCATCCTCATGGAGACGCTTGATATGCGTAAAGGCCTCTTCCACTGCCACAACCAACCTGGAGGATTAACAGAAAGACATTAAAAGAATTTAGTCATCAAGATAGGCATGAAACGAAATCAAGTTTGGTGACTCTCAGAGACCAACAGAGGAAGAAAACAGGATAAAAACACACCTCCTTCTGTCCGCACAAACTATGAGGAGGCAAAGAGTGCCAATGCATCAAATTCCTGGAAATCCATACAACAAAAGATCTTTCATGGTCCCTTTACACCTCCCACCATGTGAAGAAAGCTCAACACAGGCTTTTCTTCTTAAGAAAACTCAAACAGAGCAAACTTTACTCTCAGCTCTGAGTAAACTTTTACAGCAGCTCCACACAGAGTATCCTCAGCCCCTGTGCCAAGGTGTGTCCGTACAGAGAGGGCACAGTACATACTAGACATATACACGTTTGCCATATACAGCCACTTGCAGTCTATTTGTCCTCAAGCCAGCAGGAAAGAGATAAAGACCCATCAAAGTCTGAACTAACAGGTTGAGGAACAGCTTCTTTCTCCAGAGCTTAACACTACATCTGTAAGATAAAATTTGTAGGAAAGGGATGTCTGTCTGACCTGGCTTTGCGTTTGCGGATCCTGCGATCCAACTCGGCCTCTTCGTAGTAGAACTCATTGTGGGAGTTGTCTCTCCTTCGTGCAGCGGCTGCTATCATGGCCCGAGACTGGCCTGTTGAGTTGTTGGTGGTGTTTTCTATGGCACAACACATGCAAGTGAGGGAGAAATTGTCAGCGTGCATTCAGGTGTTTCATGTTCAAGTGACAGCAAAAGTAAAACATCATGTTCACAGTTAAAGCAATGATTTAGAGTCAGTGATTTTAAACTCTATAGTATAATAAAAAAAATAGTGGCTAATGCAGTTGCTTTAAGGTTTAACCTCAGGGTAAAGTATGTAACTGAATGTGTTATCTGGTTCCAACGTAGACCAAAAAATGATGACGATAACTGAAGGAAAAGAAAAGAGAGTTATGGATGAGAAAACAGGCGTCAGAGCTGTGATGAGGCTGTATTTACCGTCGAGCGAGTAAACCTTGAAGCCGGTCATCTTCTTGGACAGGATGGACTTGGGCAGGTTAAGCAGCGCCGGGTTGTAGACGGGGAAGTCGCTGTAATAACGGTCCAACAGCCAGACAGCTGCCCGCTGGATACTGAAACACAGTGCGTCAGTGGTCAGTGTGGCAGTAACTACAGGTCGAACATCAGCTGCCGAGTGCACAGAGACAACCTATAAACTGTAAACAATCACATGATAACAGCCAACAGGACTACAGAGGCAATGCAGGTTATTCTTGCATCTGACACTGAATTAAAATAAGGTCATCATCTGTTCGGATGAACTCATTCTTATGGTATTATAAAACCAGTTTATAGTCATGCATTTAACAAAGGCAGTTTTTAAACCAAATACACATCTGGATCTATAATATTACACTTAAAGGCCTATTTACTGTATCGTGGCCGATGTCCCACGCCTTCAGAAGTCAATGAGCCCCTGAAGCTCCAGGCTTACTGTGTGTCAGCTGTTTATTGTTAACCCACTGACGTGACGAGGGCCTTAAAGTGGACCCCTCTTTATCATCTATCTGATCTTAAGACCAGAAGATGAAGAGGTTCACGATCTAAGTTCAAGACCTTAATTACCCGTTTTTTTACTTATTTTTTGCATATTCTGATATTTCTGTGTTTATTCAAATTGCAAGGCAGAAAAACTGGGGCCAGGTAGTGTTTCAACATAGAAAAATTGCATGAGGCCATAGCAGCTTATTTTTCGAAACTGAAAAACAGAATAAACTGAAAAGTACCTTTATCTGACAACACAGCGTACTTAACTAAAGGCCGTTTGAATGGTGACTTTTAGTGGGAGCTTTTAAAATGAACTAAAACCATCCAGGACTGCAGCAGCCTCCACCAAGTTTGATTAATTAAATTCATGTTTGTGGTCAAACGTCCATAGCAGCTTTTCAGAGATTTATAAACATCTCTTGGTATTTTTCAGTCAGTGAACTAAGGAAGACCATCAGATGCATCTGAAAGCTCCGACTGTGTTACTATATTATGTTACAAAGTAGAAACTTTGGAAACAATCGGAATAATTTTAAGGATGTTATAAACACACTGAAATGACGCCACAATAACATTTAGTCCTTCTGGATCAAAAATACTCTGAGTGCTTACCTGTCTTACTTTGTTCTGTTTGAGTGCGAACACTTCTGTAGTAACTTTTTATTACATTATGTCATGAAAGTGAGGTAGGCCTGATGTGAAATAAGGCCTGAGGGCTGAAACGTTGTCCTTTAAAGAAATTAAATAAAGTCATAGTGTGCGACACTGACCTGAGGTGGCCAACATTGTAGAACTTGCTGGCGCCGTCCGTGCTGCGGACGACCTTAAGGCAGAAGGCTGGCTGCAGATGTCGGACCTCAAGCAGCACCAGAGCCAGGTACTGTATGAAGAGCAGGGCGTCCACCAGCGAGGCAGCGTACTCCACGATCCCCCTGTAGTCCCTCTCCCTGGGCTCCAGCACCCGCACGCCATAGAACAACCAGTACGACGCCACAAACAGGAACACCAGCACCATCAGCAGGCAGCGGAAGACAAAGAAGCGTGGGAGTGTGGCGCGAGGAGGCCGGAGGAACAGCGCCCAGGAGGAGATGAGCAGGACCAGGAGCTTGAAGGCCAGAGAGACGTAGAGGCCTTCGCAGGGCGTGCCGCAGGGCTCAAGGGCATCACGCCACAGGACCTGAGGGAGGATGAGGAAGGCTAACGGTGTGACCAGGGCGAAGAAGCTCAGGCAGCCTCCCAGAGCTGGACCAATGAAACGCTTGCACTCCAGAGGGGTCGACTCCTCCAAATCTTTGGTGACGCGGGTCAGGTCCTCATTAGAGATGCTGTGTTCTGAGGTGCCAGTGACAACTGTGGTGGTCTCGCCCCAGTTATCATCCTGTCAGAGCAAAAAAAAAAAAAAAATGTGTTTGCAGAAACCCAATATATTTATATTGAAGGTTTGTCAAAACAAAAATAGTAAATTTCATATATTTAAATTCTTTCTTTCTGTAGGAAAATTCAGTCTCCAAACTTGGTCATTATTTCAGAAAAAATGACAGCCCCTGAAACAACAGCTGTAATTTTAACAAACACTGGAGGTCTCAACTAAGAGGTCATCAATAAGAGATAGATTACTTAGAAAAACTGAGTGCGAGAGGCAGTGTGACTGACCCTGTCATCTCCGCGGGTTGACTCCGCATCCAGCAGCGGCTCTCCGGGAGTCTGGATGGTGACCGATTTGTCTCCACGACTGCTGCTGTCTCGGCTCTTAGACCGATGACGATCCCTCCGATCCCTGGAAGAAAAACATCACAAGGGTTACTTTAGGGATGCAGCAGGTCTGACTTACTTTGCTTTAGAGCCCTTTTGAATAGAAATCCAACAACACTGCCGTTGAGAAGACCCTGGATTTGCAAAAAGAGGCGTGATGTGTAGCACACTAGAGTCAGATACAAAGATGGGGACTCAAGTCCAAATATTTACTGCAGACAGAGAGGATGTTGTTTTTCCCAGACTCCTAAAAGAGATTTAGCCGTCATTGACACTTAAAGGACCTCATTATACCAGTTTATATTTGACTTCTCACCAGTAGCAGAGTTCGCACCTATCTTCTACAAATGTTGTTTAAATTGGATCATGTGTATACTTCAGTAGATGTCAGACTGCATTTTTAAAGCCCATTCACTGCCAGTCATGTTGAAACCGGGTATAGAAACACTATAGAACACATGAAAGTTGCTAGGTATAGGTAATTCACCCTTCTAAAGAGAATAACTGCATTTATTTGGTCAAAAATGGTTGAGTGAGAGAGAGAGAGAGGGAAGCCATTGAGCAGAAAGTTATTACGCCTGGAAAAATAGCTCCTTACAAGTGCTGCCTTCCTAGCTCGAATATTAGCGTGAAGAAGGACTTTGACACAGACGTTCTTTTTAACTAATGTTGTCACACACATTCAGGTACTTTCTCTAACATTTATTGAATATAGACAAGATGTAAACAAACACAGTATATCATTGATAAAGCTGTTTTGAGAAAAATGTGTGGGGTTTATGTAACTCATGTGGTCGATGTTGACAAAGGACAATGACATGTACGAACACTGGTATGGTCCTTTAACAGACATCCTTCAGCTTTAGCCCAGATTTTGGTGCTGTCTTTGACTTTGCTCAAAAAGTACAATAAAAGTCTGAAACCATTTAAAAAAAGAAAACACTTTGGCTTCAGCATCATTAGCTTTGGCTTATCTGCAAACTGGAAAAACTTAGAAAATGTGGTTTTCCTGGAGAGTGACTTCACTGAATGATTTGACATCAAATCTGAAACGGGCCTCACTGGAACTCCATTAAATGTTACCAGTTAAAGTTAAAGATTCATGCTGGCAGTCTGTGAATTCTAAAAGTGCTTTCCACTGTCAATGAAACTAAACATAAAAAAGTGCAGTCAGCAGCTGACGTGAAAATGACCTGTGTCATATCTACCTGTGCTTGCGGGAGCTTCTGGAGTGGGAGGACTTGTATGAGTAGCCCGAGTACTGCGACTCGTTGTCCATGTCTCGGGTCGGTGGTGAGCGGGCTTTACGAGCCCCGCCTCCTCCTCCTCCCCCCGTGCCGCGCTGCTCGCCGACTCCTCCCAGCTGGCTCTTGCGCTCGGAGATGGACTTGGTGGAGAGAGCGAGGGGCAGCTTGAGCAGGTCAACCTTACTCCTGAGGGAATCTATCTTGGAGGCCGATGAGGAGGGAGCAGGAGAAGGAAGAGCGGGGGGAGCTAAAGAGAGGAGGAGAAGAGGGGTGGGAGAGGATGGCGGGTAGGAGAGCGGCAGCAGCAGAGAGCTGAGATGGCTGCAATCTGAAAGAGAGAAACAAGGAGACAGTGATAGTTAAAACTTTAAAACACTGACCTGTTTCACATCTGTATCTGCTGTGACTCACATGCAGCTGCTCACACTGAAGGCTGCATGCGACTGACTCACTCTGAGAGACTCTGAACATACTTACAGTATTAGTTCTACATTCATGTGAATGCACATCACAAAAAACACACAGGAGGGTTCAGGTCAATGTTGAAAAGTCATTCTTGATGAGCTTCCTGCCTTGTGTCTCTGACAGCTCTCACACAAGAGCATCTAAATGGATGCACTTCCATGTCCCATGGGTCTATTCCGTACTTCTTTTTATATTATCATTATGGGCTTGGTATAATTTATAGTATACTGACGTTGTTTCTAAACACTGCCTTCATACCAGAGACTCACACAGCCTATTTAAAAAAGTTTAAGAAGTAATGTAATTGTGTAAAACTCAGCTATGAATTTTTTTAAGGAGGAAACAACACAATCACCTTCTTACAAGTAAAAGTTTACGCAACAATTTTTAAGGAGCCTGTCTCTATTATGCATTATAACACCTTATGAACACACTTAAAATGCCTGATAGGTGGTTATGGTTTTGGTTAGGGTTAGCATTAACCCTAACCCTTCTTATAACTATAATTACACAGCACTATTGGCGCATTGTAACACATTGTAAGTGTGTTCATAGTGCATTATAGATGGATGCTTTAAGGAAAGTGTGACCAAAGTTTAATTTATAAACAATAAAACACACTCCTGCTCACATCAATACCCTTAGAAGTTCTGCTGGAAAAGCCTCTCTCCTTCTAACCAATAGTTTAACAGCTAATGTAAAAATACTTATGTGTGACTGAGGGTTAACACCTATGGACATTTAGTAAACAGCCGTTTTTTTTTTTACTGACATTACTGAAGCAATTCACTGACTTTGGCTCCTTTCTACTTATTCCTAATGCCTGAAATGTTTTATTTTACTGTTATATTTGACATTTTTCTGTAATTTGCACCTCTACAGGTGCAAAGGTTACATAGGCTCCCTTTTGATTTGGAAGGATGTTGTGTCTTTCATGCCAATCAAGATCTGAAGTATTGTGCTATATGTGAATGTTGTATGTCAGCTGAGTTTCAAGTGTTTTCATGCTGCCATTTTGACAGGTGTCTCTTGTAAAAGATTTCTTGGTTAAAAACTTTATCAAAACATATGAATATAAAAAGTACAATAAAAATGAAGAAATTCCAAACCAAACTCACAAGGTGAAATCTTAGTATTACTTGTTTTGTCCAGCCAAGGGCCTAAATGTTATATCTATTTACTTTATATTTACACTAAATAGAAAAAAAGCAGCAAACCGTCTCACTGGAGGAGCAGGCACAAGCAAGTATTTGTATTTTTACATCAAAAATTACACTGGACTCACAATCCGTTCAGCTCTGGTTTTTAAATTAATATTTTGATGCATACGTAATACTGAGAGGGGATCACTAAAAAATAAAAATGTTCAGGTATGAGAACTGCCTAATTTAAAAAAAAAAATTGGCACCAAAATTTGCTCCTAAAAGAACATCAGGATCAGAATCAGGTTTCAGGAGGGCATATCAGTGTAATTGTACAGATAAGCTGTAAAATGACCCTTTAAATTCTACTCCTTTAAGTCCATGTGTGTGGTTGTTGTGACCTTTGACTCTGGCACACCGAGC
>JAPZDX010000004.1:21161527-21172384 GCA_029783625.1 Naso annulatus | reverse complement strand
ATTATATAATTGTCTTATATCGATTATTGCAGAATCGCTGTATCCTGATATCATCTAAACATGTGCCAAGTATAGCATACTGTATCATATCGTGAGTTACCCTGCAATTCTCACCCCAACTGGTTGTTGCTACATATTGATGTTAAGCTAAGCTAACAGGCTATTGTCTGTAGCCTCATACTCATGCTAGGCTAAGCATCCAGGCTGTTGTAGCTTCGTATCTTACAGGCTGCAGGCTGTATCTTAAATTCATGCTACAGCTGATTTTACAGGCTGTAGCTTTAACATTATAGCATTAATGCTAGACTAAGCTAATAGGCTGCAGCTTCATATTTATAGCAGAGGCATGACAGAGGAAATGATCCTCATCCAATTCTTAGCAAGACAGTAAAAAAAGTAAAAATGTCTAACAAAGTATACAAAATTAGTGTCATAATACCAGTAGTTCAATACATTCAGTTAGTTATTCAGTCCTGTAGCTTAGCCATCTGAATTAAAACATAACGACTCTGAATGCTTTGACCTTAAACCTTAAGTGGCCCTTTTCTTTTGTTACCCTGATCCTGGAGCAGCACTGGGGGAAAACACTTATAACAACTATAACATTAACTGCACTCTGAGACGATCCTGTCTGCAAACCTCTCTGTCTCTCTGTCAGGGAGAAAATGACACAACACTTGATCTACAAAGGTGTGGTCCAGTGTTGAGATGGATAAGGTTTCCTATTCATCACAGCGTCATATGGCCTACTTCATGAACTTCACCTGGACCCGTCTCATCGACCTCAGTCAGCAACATTAAAGTTAAATTAACGTTCAGAGTAAAAAGGTCCATCTGAACACAAGTGAGAGCTATAAAGCCTGTTCTGTAACAGCATAACTGGACTTATGACTTCTGATCGGCTTTTCCAATGAACACACACAGGCTCACTTCTTTTTATCCTACTCCTGCCACTGTTTGCCAAACAGTGGTGTGATTCTTTAGCTTTTCGTGGCACACAAATCATTCACTTCTCACAGCCCTGCCTTGAAGTAAAAATCTAAAAGAAAAATGACTCTTGTTCACTCCTCTCTGAGACGATTAAAAAAAAAAAACCACCCAAAACAACAGGCCAGTTCAGTAGTCTGTGTGGGTGTGTGGTCTGAGATTAAACAGCTGTGATGTTGTACCAAAGGGAGTGTAAAGCCATTTAGTATCATTAACTGAGAGCAAAGATAACCAAGCTGAGCTGCTTCCTGAGCTGATGATACCACATTATTGGCATATAAGAGCAACCAAATCCTGTAAAGATTTGCTAAAAATATCTAATTTGTCATTTCATTGTGTCCTCTGCAAATTCTATCCCTCTGCATGCATTATTATCTGGTGTCAGGTTCTTTTGGTGTAATTCAATTACATTTTTATTTAAAAGAAAACAGCCAAATCTAGTCACAGAACAGAATCAGCCTTAAACTCTTAACATGTGATACTGTAGTGTTTTTAATGCCCATTTCCAGCCTATTGTCTCCTATGCATTAGGCAAAGCACTCTGAATATGTTTTGTGTACAAAATGTGCAAAATAGGTGAACTTAGCCTACAATGTAAAGATGTTAATATTGAATATAAGAAAGTCAGGAACTTCGTGCTGCTCAATAAATCCTTCAAACCACCAAATATGAGCAGTAAAAGCCACAAATACTAATCAGGAATTTTGCTGTAAACATGCAACTTGAGTCACATTACAGTTAAAACAAGCCCATATGGGATTTTACAGCCTCTTATTTTCCCAAAGGCAAAAAGAAATCAAGCTGTCATCAAACATTTCAAGCTGCTGGCACTGAGACAGCAGCTGTCGGGGTGGAGAAGCAATCTGGGCCATCTCTGAAATGACCAGCTCCATTCAACAGCCATTTGAGGCCTGATATACCAACTGTGAAAATAAGCGTGCACACAACCAAAGTCCAGCAGGGGAGGAGGCTCACCACTGTACCAGGGCCACACACACACACACACACACCCACAAACACACACAGGGTTGACCACCACCCACTGCTGCCTGCGACAACATCAGTAAAACAAGCGAAAAACAAGACAACTGCTTCTGTCAGCCTTCATGCACACATGGCCAGCAAACCGAAGCAGGTGTGTGTGCGCAAGTGTGTGTGTGTGTGTGTGTGTACACAAATCTAACAGGATATGGTTGAATCAACAGGCCTGTCCTCTGCTCAGTGCCGTGATGCAAAGTGACCCCTGCATACAATCTGACTCCAAATCCAAACAGAGTATTAAGGAGACAGGAAGTGGCTCAATGAGCTGACATCAGATAGATGCGGTTCATGTGGTTCAGATGCTCGACTCCGCTCCATCAGACTGTGAGGGCCGCTTTTAAAAATCCAGTAAGACGGATGCATTTAAAGGTCAGTTCAACAATATTCAGTCATTATGTCACGCGGACAGCTGCAGTTTTATGCCAAGACTTCCCACCATTATAAAGCCGAGTGCAGTTCAGTTGTTGTTGGAGCATTTAAAAATGACATTTAAAAAAGTGCCTTTCGGGGGGACAACGCCCAGATCACACCAGACGATCTGCAGATGTAACACACAACATGTTTTCATTTTCTGCACTGAAAACAGCCAACACACTGTGAACGCACACATCAGCTCTCATAAAGACACCAGAGATTTCTTTATGCATGTTCTACCTTGTAATTCAGTAAGGTTTGCACGACAGGCTGAAATAATCACTCCATAAATCAGTGATTCATTTAGTCCAGTGACAGAAACTTTATCTCATGACTTTTTCTGTATTATCTGACTGTAAACTGAATATTTTTGAGTCCGTTGGACAGAACCTGCAAAGGGCATTTTTTTCATTTTTCTTGGCATTTTATAAAGTTGTTTGTCTGAAACATAAATGGATTTTATGTGGTCATAAACCTAGTTTGCACCTTTGCAGATGGGATTACAGATGTTTACGAGGGACTGTCTTCCACTTCATCTGCTTTCTGAGGAAAATCATCGTATTGTTTTCTTACAATAAATTTCACAGCTTTTTGTCCTTTTTTCTTTCATTTCTAGAAATCAAACATAAAAAGCTGTTTTCATCTCAAAAAACGTCGCTTATTAAAGACTTATTGTTTTTTCACTTATCAATAAACCAAACCAAACCAACAGGCAGACAGTAGTTGAGATGCGAAAGCCTGTTTTCTGTGATTTGGGTGAAATGACCCTTTAAGCATACAGACACACAGGCTGACTAGTTGTTAAATTGATTAGAAATCAACAGAAAAGTCCACTGAAAACAGCTACAATCATCAAAAATTGTGTTTAAACTGTTCAAACAACATAAAAAGGCAAAAGTTTCCTCTGATTTCAGCTTCAAATGTGATGATTCGATGCGTTTCTCTGTTTTGTATCACTGAAAGGTTTCTAGTTGGACAAAACAAGCAATTTTTATAGGTCACCTTGAACTCTTCTCATATTTAATGGGCTTTATGACTAAGAAAAACAGAGGTTGTTTCTAGTTTAGGCCATATACTTGAGAGGATAATAAATGTTTTCATTCACAAAGTTAATCCTCTTTATGGTTGTTTTTATATCAAGAAAAACCTCATAGTGAAGTAGCCTTTTTTTAAAAAAAAATCTGTTATGGGATCTCAGCGATGTGACTGTACAATTCCTTTTACAGTCAGCTTTTGGTTTTGTTATGTCCTGTTTTATCATTAATATTCCCACTGGAAGCTGTTCATAGCTACACCGTGATACTTTCACTTTAATGAGCATTTTCTGTATTATGTGTTTACAACCATTTTCACTTTAAATAAAGCATTTATAACCCCAGCAGGTAAATGAAGCACGGTGAGGAAAGCAGGGCCTGTTGCTGCTGCCGCAACATGACACTGTTTCAGTTTGAATTTGAACATTTAAGCGGCGCAGTGAAGTAAGAGCCATTTGGACTGATTTTAGCTTTACAGTAATAGATTTTGTAACACGGCTCAGGAGCCACGATGCATCAATATATTCACATTATTTCAAACACACAAAAGGCTACCAAGAGGCTGACTTACTGTGAGGCAACCGGGAGCATTTAGGACGAATATAAGGAGTTGTGCGACCTACAAAATGAAAAGGAGGGTGCAGTAGCAGGGCAGGACAATGGGAGACTCCCAGGCCCCACCGGTCGCGTCCTGATGCCAAATTGTCCCCAATGCTCGTTCCCTTTCTCCCCCCTCTCCTTTTCCGAGCAGGACGCGTTCACACACAGCAAATGAATGGACGCACTCAGATTCCCACCAGTCCTCCAACGAGGAGAAAATTCAAACCCTTCGGCCTACAATCAAACTGGACGCGATCGCTCCCTCCATGCGCATCTCTCTCCGGATCTTTTTATTGCTCAAACATCCACAAACACAACGCTCGTCCAACCACGTTTAAAATCGCTGCGCAGAGCTACGTGGCCTCCGCGAGAGCAACAATAGGGTCGATGAGGGTCCTAAACTTCCCTGTGGTTTAAAAAAAAAGGCGACCATCGCGTCCTGTCGACTATTGTTTGGGGAAACCGGAGATCTCCGGCGCCTCAAAGCCTCCCATCTGTTTCTGCGCCACAGCGGCGCGCAAGCACCCAAACCACCAGCGGCAGCATTTCAAGACATTTCCCACGAAAAAATATTACTTACTTATTCCAGATTGTCCATTCAGGTATTTTCTCACTTTCCACTTTCTTTCCACTCAGCCGTAGCACCGTGCGCCCCGCCTCCGCTCAGCTTTGGCCCCTCCCCTGTTTCCCCCCGGGGGGGACGAGGCCTGTGAAGCGGTGCGGTTCAGCCACAGCGCGTTTATTACCGCGGTGATGTTCATGTGAGTGCGCGCACACAGAAGCTGGAAGGACACAAAGTAAAGGGTTTCCTTGATGGCTCATAAAAAAAACAGAGGGACAGTTTATGGAGCTGCAGCTGCTGATGGGAAAATGTTTCAAAACCATCATCACCACCACCACCATCATCATGACATACTTAAAGCTCAGTCTAAACTTTGAGGAGCTGTTCTAAATTAAATGAAGTTACTCCCACTTGTATGTCAGATAATCAATCTACAGGAAATATAAACGCAAAATGGCATTTACTCTTTGCTTTTCCTGTGTAGCTCCCATTTGTTATGATGAAATTTTCTATTTTTATTTTAATAATATTATGTCAAACTACTCAAAAGACTTAAATAGTCATTTAGTTTTAAGGTTAAAGGATTTAAAGGTTAAGGTAATAACTGGTTAAATCTTGCCAAATAAGAATTTAGTTTAATTATGACTTTTGGATTTTCATCAAGATACATTAAAGACTTTGTTTACATGATCATGCTTTTGAAAAAAGTAACATTCACATTTTTTAAAAAATTTAAAACTGAAAGAAATCTGAAAATTAAAGTAACTGTCTTTCCATGACACAGAGTGTGTTTTCGTTATGAAAACAGTAATTATCTTTGCTTTATTTTGTTTTTTCATGTTGTAAGGCTATTTTGCGACTCTTGTCGATTTGTTTGTGTCTAGCGTGTCTGTCTCAAAGAAAAACTTTATAAATAAATAAAAATTGCTTGACTGAAATAAAGTTTTGCATTATCAGGCAGATTATTCACTGCAGAAACAAACCCAAATGTAAACCATTTGAAAAAAAAAAATTACAACAAAATAATAATAACTGTATTAAATGGTTTAGGGTTTTGAATAGTGTCCTGAGATTTGGCTCCCTCCGTGTTTAACAAGATGAATATTCTGTACTTCTTCACAAAATTATCTTCCTTTGCTATCTGTGAAATATTGGATACCTCTACCTCTTTAGTCCCTTGATTGAAAAAAAAACATTTAATGGATCACTCACAACTCATTCACATTAAGTTTCAGTTGTAATAAGGCTGAGCACCAGTGGTTTAGATATGACTTAGTACATTTTAAGACCTTTTCTAGTTTTCTAGCCTTTCATTCATCTAAAGCTGGAAGATCAGGCTTCTTTGCAAATACATTCTGTAATAATGTGACAACTGTGTTAACTGTGATTACGTCCCTCAGAAAACACTTTTATTTTGGCCTCAGCATGGTAATTTATTTCTGATGCTGTCTCAAGTGATAATGGGGTGAAGACTTGGAAGGAAAGTGTCTATTTTGTCTTATTGTTCCCTGTGGAAACAGAAGTTAGTACCTCTGCGACACACCCTGTGGCTCCTTTCTTCTCTCTGAAAGGAGGATGACATCACTCTGTGCTCTAATAAAGGCTGCTTTGCCAAAATGTGTCAGCATAGAAATAAATTACAGTCATGCAGCGATGCTGAGAGTCCATGTAACCTTCGTTTACAACAGTGAGCTCTTCAGGACTAAACTTTAATTATGGTGCAGTGATCTGTTGACAATAAAAGAGCGACTGGAAAAGAAGCCATTTTTATTTCTTTATCAAGGCATCACAATTGGTCATTGATTCCAGCCATGAAATGAACATCCATCAACAAGAAAAATTAAAACCTTTTTGCATGTTGTTACAATTTTTCAGAAGTTATCATTAAAAGGAACCTTGTGAAAAAGGTACGGACCGAAAACGAGTGCACGGCCAGAGTACCAGCGCAACTTCAGTGTCAAAACACGAGATTTCCTCACTGGGTTTGACGATTTTTGGCAGCTGATCGATATGAAGTGTTAATCAGCTGCACCAGACTCTTTTGGAAATTCTTCATCGCCACACAAATATCACAATATGTGAAACTGCAGTGGGTCTACTTAAACTACATACAAGTGTAGTTATATGCGCACTGGGACTGAACAACATAAATAATTTGGATTGTTGTCAACAGCCCAGAACCTAAAACTTATCGAAACACTTTACTAGTACACATTCCCCGATTTTGCCTTAAATTTAGATTTAACTACTTGTTCATTGACTCAAAAAGTGGTTTCTTATCGTTTGAACTGATTGATAAGTTAACTACACGGACAGAGAAGACAGCTACAGTATTGCACATACCATCGCAATCCTCACACAAAGTTCAAACACTCATTTGTTGCATTCACACACACGCAGTCACACACTCACATCTCACATTTACATATTCAAAATCATACACACACACACACTCATAATAATGCTCAATGTTTAGTGCCTATCCTCTGACAGTAAACAAAACATTCTTTCAACAATAAAAAATGGAAACCAAAAACGTAAAAGAAAACAAATATTAACATCTCTTTTGCTGGCAGGGCCTGCCGGTGCCCGACCAGTGTCGTCTGACCCTGATGAGTCCAGATCCATCCAGGCCGATCCAGTCCGGTCCAGTTCTCATGTCACGCCTCACCTTAGTGAGTCCATAAACATGGAGTCGCTGTCAAAAACAAAAGCCCCTCCGCTGCTGCTGCCGCTGCTGCTGCTGTGTCTAATCTCTCTGTACCTACTTGTGTTGTGTCGTCATGAAAAAAAGAGCTTGTCTGTGTCTGCTTGGGGATAAAAGTAGTAGTTTTAGTAGTAACTGAAGTAGTGGTCGTGGGCCTGTGTCTTCTCTGTGTGGATCAGTAGGTGGCGTTAGTTGGTTCTCTCCCCGAGCTGAAGAGCATGTCAGCCTTCGAGCTGATGATGTACGTGAGTAGCAGGGATGTTAGCAGCACGCCGACACCAACGCCCAGCGTCAACATCTGGAGAAAAGAAGAAACTGTTTTGTCTGTGCTGTTTGATTTGTACAAAACAACATTAGAGCAGTTTGAAATTACTTATTTTGATCATTTGGAGGCAGTGACATTAGCATTAACTTGGAGTTTTTATTGAAATATGAAGTTTTCTTTTGCTCTATTTTGGACTCCACCAACTTCTGAAGGAAACATCTGGCTCATTAGCTGCACAGTGGTAGATCTCTATAATAACACATAGCCATTTTATTCATTATAACTCTAAAAATATTACACAAGTACAGCTTTAAAAACATTTTGAGTATAATTTTAACATGTCTCACTTTGGCACACCACAGTGGTGGTATAGAGAATTACAATGTGGCAGACTAAACATAAAAATTAGAACAAGAACATATAAAAGATGCCTAACAACATAATTTCTACAACTTGTGGCTTTATAATGCAACATGGCAGTGAAACAGAGGTGGAGGGTTTTTGATTTCATTTCAGCAGGATGTGAAAATGAACTTGTGGAAACTTGAACTCTTTTTGAGATCTGTCACTGTCAGATTTAATCCAGCTATATTTTTTTTGTTAAGACTTCCTCAACTGCTGCTGTTTTAGAAGCTTGATTTTTTATTCTGACGGTAAAAAGGCATTCACAAACAATATGAATGAAAAATCTGGACAGATCATATTTATCAAGCAGGTTTCATGTCTGTGCAGGTTGATCCTCATATCCTGCTATAAGGAACAATAAGCAAAGCTGCCTGAGAGGTGCAAACTCTCAAAAATAGTCAGCAGTATTATAAAGTCAAATCCAGTTTATGAGACACTTTAAATAACTTTTTTCCGCCTGAAAAGTGGGATGCATCCTGTACCAGTGCAGCTAACACAGCAGTATAATATGCAGAGAAGTATTTATTGTATCAGGTATTTATTTTACAATGCTCTGTCATGTCACAAATATCGATGTTACCACATCCTGAGCTTAGCTACCGTCTAGCTGGTATGCAAACTTAACATGGCGATGGTAGCTACTCAAATGAGCTACACAGCTGCACAGAAACTGCTTGTTGGTAAAGCAATGTTTTGTTTTTATTTGTGAAGTGAGAGAGGCGACGTATCTTTTTAATGTTGCACCCGACCAAGTCTGATAGCCAAGAGAGTCACAGTAATTTGTGTGTTTTTGAATGTGTTTCAAATGAAAATAAATGGAAAGAGTTGAAATTACCTGTATACACGTTTTTATTAATAATTAGCCATAGAAAACCTTTTTTCCTCTGGGAGACACCCATAAACAGACTGTGTCTTATACCTGTGCGACTTATATTCCAGATTTTACTACGTTTACACGGGCACAAATATTCCGATATTAACCCGATTAAGACAAGACAGTTTTCAACTACACGCTGCTCTGTTGAACTGTGTTGGCGTTCCACTCGTTTGGGAATCTATAATTTCCTGAAGCTGTCAGAAACATTTAAAACATTCACATTTTGATGGCCCACTCTGTGTTCCTTTGCCTCACCAAGATTATTGCTCTCCATAAAACCACATAACATTGGTTTTAGTTCACTTTAAAATCCAGACTTTCTACAGTGTGAACAACCAACACACCATTACCCAAAGAAACCAAAGGAAATTCCCACCACACAAGTGTGTGTCAAACCTCCATAAATGTGCATCACATGTGTTGCGTCTGACGGGTTTACCTCCAGGTCGTGACTGGCCACCAGAAAGATGCGTCCTTTGATGCTCTTCCACCTGGACTCTGTCCACGTTGAATAATCTTTGGAAGTGTACTCCCGCAGGTCAAAGGCTGGGGACAGTGCTTTGGAGAGACGCACGGTGGAGCGGATGCAGAAAGCCTCCCTCTCTGTGCTGTTGGGAGGCGCTGCGCCTTGAACCCACATGTAGGAATAAATCTGAGGGAGGAGGCACAGGGGGTTACAGGGTGGCGAAGAGAGAAAATAATTATTTTTAAATCATGTGGAACATCTGTCAAAGGCATGCAGATGTTCCAGTTTCTGTTTAGTAACAGTAGAATGATATAAATTCATAATGCACCTTTGTTTTATGTCTATCTTGTGTAGTTTTATATAGAATATATTTTTCAGTTCCAAACATAAAATGTTAATGTCATCTTGTCCTCACTTATTTCTTCTTCTCTTTGTTCTGAGTGACAGTAAATTGAATGTGTTTCACTTTTGCTATTTTTGTATTTGCAGAAGCAAACAAAGATTTTTTATAAATGTTATCTTGGTCCGTGACAACTGGTGCATGATTATCACTTATTCAAAGAATCTATAAAACAACTGGTTAATAAAACATTTGATTCATTGATGATGAATGAAAATCGTTATCTATAACTGTAAATTTCTCTTTCTTTCTAACCATATCTTTTCCTTAATTTTTATTTATTTTATTCAAGTTTGATCATAAGGTGAAAAAATAAAGATTTTTAATAGATTTTTGCCTTAATATATAAAAAATCTATTTCTGTACATATTTTTATCTTGTGATATTATTTATCTTGGATTAAATGACCAAATAAAATCAAAGACAAACTATTAAAAGAAACACTGCGAGTGATCTTACGTGTTTGCTTTCTTTATCATCCTCGTTCTCCCTCTGGCTCTGGCAGTTCTCCTTGGTGATGTTGATGGTGTTGCCTGTCAGGTTAGCCAGCAAGTGCTGGACCAGAAGGGTCGGTTCGCTGGACTGCTGGGCGACGCCAACATAGAAGTTGGTGGGCCTGTTGGCTACAAGACAAACAGACGACACAAGAGACTCAGTTTTGTGTCGGGAAATAATGTCCCCTATGGACAGACTAAGGCCTGATTAGACGAGAGCAGCCCTACTAAAAACAGAAAAGGCTTTCCTTAGTGTTAAAAAGAAAGAAAAGAAATAAGGAAAAAAAAAAAGAAAGAAATCCTTATTTACATGAACGACCAAAGGCACATACATGCCAGGCTGGTAGTTGGCGGTGTAACTTTGTAATGACATGTCATCAGTGTTGCAGAATTTGCTTACTTCCTGTTGCTGCTAAGCAACCACAAATTAAAGAAAATAAGACGCAGACTGACTTCTACAATTATGCTGCAAACACTCAAATTTGCCTCAATAGACTGCTGTCATATTCAGCTTCCCTTGGGTGCATTGTGGAGTGTTTTATCAGAGTTTGGTAGTGGCTGCTATGGAATGCATTAACTTGTGCTAGCATTAGCATTAGCTTGAT
>JAPZDX010000004.1:21149357-21161427 GCA_029783625.1 Naso annulatus | reverse complement strand
TAATGCAGAATGCACTGACGTGCGCTAGCATTAGCATTAGCTTGGTCACCGCTTTCACAGGCTTTCTGTTTGGCAAAGTTCACATAACTGGGAAAGAAGGTTGTATTTACAAAAGATTGCACTCAGGAACTCAGTTTCAAATGTTTACGGTTTCAGGGGCTCCAGCACACCGTTGTCGTGTAAAAGGAAGGCCGAACCACAACAAAAGAGTTTCGTTTGATGCAAAAATTTGCGCTGTGAAAACCACCTCTTAGGCCCTTTACTGGCCAAAGAACCACCAGAGCAGATTTACTTTAGTCTGCTCTGCTTTCTGTCCACATCGCTGTTCAATCACAAAAAAGGGTCCCTGACTGCCCATTGGCTCTTAAAAAAAAGCCAAAGTACACATACTAAACTACAGTAGTGACATGTATTATAATCACTTAAGCAGTTTTAAAAATAAGTCTATTAATAGTAATTACTTTCTGATTTTTTATGAAACCTGTAGGGCAAAAAGAAAGAAAAAGAACGAAATTGTATCCCAACTTACCCAAATGGCTCGAAAAGTCGGAGGGGATTATTTGCTGGAACCAGGAGTTATTTGACCGAACGAGGAAACCGTACAGCATCCGGGTCACCTGAGAGAGGGAAGACAGACAGAGACAGAGACGGTCAGCTGCAGAATAAAGACAAACTGGTGTCAATGTCGGTTTAAAACGATCTGAGAAACCTCGACAGTAGAAAACAGGATTTCTGTAAATGAACCAAGTTTTACTGTAAATATATTTTCTAGGACAATTAAAATGGAAATTTAATACCAATGTCAGAGCAAGAAAATGTAATTAACACTTAATACCGTATTTCAGAGGATTATCAATATTACAAGCTTTCTTTCTTTCTTTTTTTTTTTTTTTTTTTAACCGCGAGTGAATGAAGAAAAAAGATAGTTTAAGTTCTTTACAACTCAAATTTGGTTTTAAAGCACAACCTTTTCTGTATTCAGAACCTTTAGATAACATAACTGCAACCATTTTAAGACCTTTCTAAACATTCAGCACAGCTGAGAGGGACAAAGTAAAGAAATCAAATCCTGGTGGGGAAAGACTGCGATGACATCAAAAGGTGGAGTTGAGGAGGGACAGATTGAAGGGAATAGTAAACTTGTAGATGCAGAGCTTGAAACATATTCTACAACTTCCCCAAATGAAATCTAACAGTCTTACTGTTTGATTGTCTGCATTGATGCTGCTCAGCTGGGTTTCTGCTCCTCCTGCCTCCAAGTACAGAGCCCGAGCAACCATGGTGGCCACCTCAGTCAGAGCCTGAAGGACACATGAAGAGACAACCTGAAGTCGAGGGTTCCCAACAACACTGACAGCTAATTCAAGGACATGTGAAGGTTGGTGAGGTTTGTGAAGTAGCAGTGGTACCTTTGCAGTGTCAGTGACAAACTCCAGCTTCTCCTCTTCCGACATGTTCGATGGGTAAGACACGCCCAGGAATTCTGCATTATCGTACATACTCTCATAGAACCTGCACGCAGTTCAGTAAAATAAGGTCACAAACATTCCAGTCCCTTGAATCCAATGTAACAGTGTGTTTTGAAGAAATCCTGAATCACCTGTTGGTGAAAGCAGACTGGTGATCTTCAATAACGACACCAGGAACTGGCCGAGCTCGCAGGAAACGCTGAAAGGACGATGGCGGGAGAGGCTGAGAGAAAGTGGGCTCTTCCACTGAGACGCCTGAACCTTCTGCAGCCGACTGCAGGTTGACAATGAGCTTCTTCACCTGAAATAGAACATACACATAATTTAGAAAATACTACGCACACTGTAAGCTCGATGTTGCTCTTAAAAAACAGTCATCTAATATTACTAATATTACTCAGAACTCTGTAAATTTGGCCCCTTAATTGATCTAATCTTATGGGGGAAGGGGGTTAGAGGGCCGAGGTTTAAGAGTCACAATCCGCTACTGAGTCCTAATATTTGTTCTAAAAAGTTTTTTGAAGATTCCATAATAGAAGCACATTTTCAACTTTGCAGTTTTTCTAAGATATTCCTTAATATGTGATTCAGCAACACTCTTTTGTGTTTAATATTTCTTATTTATTTATTTGAGTGGGACAGAGCACATTAAAGAAAATAAGTATAGTATACAAGTGTAAATATGCCAGAGTTTTCATCTGTAGACCCCTGGCAGATTACAATAATAAACAGAACTACAAAACAATACAACAATACTTCACAATGTATGGACACGTAACAATGAGGTAAATGTAAACTGATGATTAAAGTACATGGTGTAAAGTACTAAGCTCTTTATGGTGGATACATCTGATTTCATTTTCATGCTTTTTATTGTATACAGTGCTTATACAATGTATAGAATCTATTTTTATTAATTGCTCTCTTCTGCTTTGACATTTGTTAATAAAGACAAACTCCTGCTCACTGTCTCGCTTACTGCTGACATATTTATTGAATGAATGAGGGTCTGTTAGACCAAAACGTCATTTTTTTCATTCAACAAATATGTCAGCAGTAAGCAGGACAGTGTGCAAGAGTTCTCTGACGTACCTGTCATATGTTCAGGTGTGCAGAGATTTTCTTTAGCATGTTTCTTTAACACTGAAATTTATCAGTAAAGTTTATCTGATGAATCTTTTACTAAACCTCTTCAAGGTATATTTACATACATTACCTTATTAACTCATTTTGTCTTCCATACTGATCGTTCTTCATGTCTTGTGGTGGTGGAGCAGTGTTAAATATGAAAGAAGAATCTCTTAAATACACACAGATACAAACCTCTTCATCGACGCTGCTGTTCTTCCTCGACACAGGATCAGTGTGAAGAAACAGCTTGGAGTCAGCACGAAGTCCCACCTATGGTGAACAAATGCAACATACTGATGCACTAAACACACATACACGCAATATGAATCTCATCACAGTTAAATAATAAAAAGGTCAGGAACATATTGTTTACATCAACATGTTTAACATCACTTTGACTGAACTTTGAGCCCTTGGCCTCAAATATTCAGATTGTTTGAAATGTAACAATATGTAGTTTTAGACTTATTATATTACATCTGTACTTAATACTTTATTGAGGCAATAAACGATAGACTACAAAGTTTTGATATTTTCGCTAAAACTCTGGTATAGTTTTACTGCAGTATTAACTTTGGGCAATAACTTGCTTTACACGTTGTCTTTTTTTTAAGTTTCTCCACATCAGCCCTTCAAATATGTTAGTCTGTGCAAGCCAAGTTGATGATACACACCTGTCCAATCTCCAGTACTGAGTGAACATTGTCCAGGTCCAAGGCAAACTGGTTGTTCTGCATATCATACACCATCCTCGAACTGCCAATGTAGTCAAAGGTTTCCTGCAGTCAAACAGTCAAAACATGAGTCAGGCTGGCAGCTTCAAATTTGGCAGGTTAGTTGAGCACAGCGGTGCCTAAAGTGGCTTGGAAACAACTGACCCCTTGAAAGAAGGTGTAGAGGATGGTCCGGTTGGGTGGGGCCTCCTGGGTGACATTTCGTAGAGCTTGAGCAGCTGCCAGCAGAGTGACGAACCCAGAGACTCCACTCTGTGCTCCTGGGGCAATGTCAAAAAAGAAAGACCTGCTGTCCAACTGAAGAGAGGAGAGGAGAGGAGAGGAGAGGAGAGGAGAGGAAATGAGAGGAGAGGAAAGGAGAGGAGAGGTCATCAAGCAGAGATCATATCTGGGTAAGAAGTTCAGTTCAAACTTGCTATGACCTACTTTAACCACACCATGCAGTAAAATGTGTGTCAGTGGCCAGTCTGTTCTGCAGATGCGCAAGTGGTCCCCCATCTTGGACTACAAGATACGGCTACTCCACTTAGACAAACTTAATAACATAGGATAGTTATGTTTTGTTTTACATTCTTTTGACCTTATTAAACGTTCATGTGTGAAACTGGTTGAAACAACAACACAAAACAAATGACTGTTTCATTTGCTAATAGTGCTAGCATGCTGACGCGGTACTGACAAGGGCATTGGTTAATTAAAATGTCAACATTTGTGTTAGCATGCTAGTGTGCCATCAGTGATTTACAACTGCCGTGTCAGCCTATTGCACTGTTAGCAGATGAGACAGCGATTTCTTTTGTTGTTTTGACTGGTTTCACACATGGACGCATAATAAAGACAAAAGGATGTGAAGTGTTCACAAATGCTACAAATCACAGGGATAAAACCACATATCAAAAACATAACTAGCTAATGTTTTAAGTTTGTCCAAGCAGGGTTCCTGTAGCTTGCAGTCCAAGACGGTGAACCACTTGCACATGTGCAGAACAGATCGGGCAAGTGGCACAGATCTGGTACTGACGATGTGTCCTCAAACTTTGAAAAAACGCATCCTTTCCATCATGTCTTTGGATACATCTACAGCACAGTGCATTTCTGTTGAAAAACTAACAATTTTTAATTTTTTTTTTTTTTTTTAATTTTTAATTTAAATTTTTTTTTTTTTAAATTGCAATCATTGAACTTGCTGTCCAACACTGATCTCACAGTTTAATAATTGCCTTGGTAAAAACTTCAGAGACAAGTTAAATTTGATGTTTAGCTCAATTTGTAGCTGAACCATCACATTCATTTACTGTATGTTTTTTATTTTCATTGCTAATTCTCAATAAAATCAGGAAAGGAAAACTGCACAAGAAGCAAAGCATGGGAACACTGCCAACAACACAGACTGTATCTGTAACTGTGAGGTCACATGGTCTACATTACAAAGCAGGACTTATCTTGGGACTCAGCCTTACACTGGAAAGCTTTCAAAGTGAGTGAGATCACTGCAGGAACTGGCTGAAGAACAGCTTTTATAAATAACAAATGTTCTGCTGTAGTGAAATATTGCTACAGGCCTTTTAAAACAATTTTCCTTAAAGGCAGAAGAAGGAGGACTCTTTCCTGTAACTCACCCTGGCTGCTGCTATGACCACGCTCTCCCACATCTTGTGGCCCTTGGCTGTGTTGTTGAGAGGCCTGGTGGAGGCCCAAACGTTGTAGTCACCCAGTGGGTCACAAACCATCTCTAAAAGACTACACAGAACAAGAACCAAAAGGATTTAGGTTGGAATTGTTCAAAAAACAGTTACATCAGATTTTCTTATTGTGTGGCCTTTAAAAAATAAATTTGTAAAGCATGACCATATCTACTGCAACTCATATTACACCTTGGATAGCAAGCAAAAAGTAAATCCATATCCATGTCATGTAAATGGTTAGTACCTGGGCTGATGCTGAAGTTTATGTCATTTCTCCTCATGCAGGTGGCCGTGTCGGTGACGGCTGACATGTGGGAGTACAGCTGCATGGCGCACAGTGGATACTGAGGACTGCTGCCGTTCTCAACACGGTTATGGTCCAAGTAACACTGCGAATAGAGAAAAGCACAGATATACACATGAAATCTCATCATGTGTTGGTTTGTTTTTACAGACACAGAAAACTACGATAATATTTAAAGAATCTCAAATAGTTTTCAATCCTTAGAGCAAGTTAGATCATATACAACTTGGGTCTGGTGTGTTAGCTCAGGGGCACATTGGCAGGTGTGAGCACTTTAATATCTGAAACTAAATTTATCACTTTGACACAGCAACTGCACTGCAGATCAAACCTGAAACCACCTGTTTACAGAAAAGTTCCTTTCGTCTGCGCTGCCTTCTTATCTGAGACAGGAAGCGAAGATTTAAACTCATTCAAATAAATTTTAAATGAGCCTCCGAACTAAGCTATTAAATTGTTTAAGAAAACAGAAAAAGTCAACACAGATCCTCACAGTCACATAAAGAGTTTTAAACAAGTCTGACATTATCAGTGAGCTCAAACTGAGAGCTGAGATGAAACAGAGCTAAAGCCCGCGTGTCATGTTGACCTCAGCGTCTCAGCAACGCTAGCTCTCTTCTACGGAAACATGAAGCCTACAGAGGAGACAAAACATATGCAACATGCACTGTACGCATCAGAAGAAGATTATATGAAACCTGTGTAATATGATCTGTTTTTTTCAAATAAAAAAGGAGCTAATGATTTGTGGCTTCCTGACAAATCCTCAAGATTATGTGCCACAACATGTTGGCTTTAGAGAGAAGACGGGCGTCAGTGCTGCCGAACCAGCTTTATCTCAACCACTGCTGGGACAACTTCAGATCAGGTTTTATTCCAGCTGTGCTGTTTTGCAAAGATTTCCTATTGAACACCACCAGAGGCAACTGGAAAACAATTACACAGGAATTTTGTGCTGTGACAACAAAGTTGAATAATGCAGTAACTGTAAGTACAAAGCCCTTAAAAGTTAAGTGTTGTTGTAAACTTGACCCGGCTGCTCTCACATTACCTGTCGTATGACCTGAGTCTCATTGTCGTCTTTCAGAGAAAAGATGGGGAAGTCAAACTCCTCATAGGACAAACCATTTCCGAGAGGGTTCCACACTGTCGCATTACAGTGAGCCAAGGCTGGATCATAGCTCTCTGAGTACACGCCTGAGGAAACCAAACAGAGGCACAGAGTGCATGAGCCCCGTGAAAAACTGTATTAATTACTCACATGACTGATATGCATGTAAAGAGCCACTTTAAAGGACTTTTTCATATTTAATGCTTTTGGCAAAAAAATAATGAGTGTCAGTGTGCTCAGTTTTGGTGCTGTTGATGGTGGATGCTCATGGAAATGGTAGCATTTTGAGCTGTAACTAAAACTGACATTCAAGACATGACTGCGCAGAAACTAAGTTGAAAAAATTATAACTACTAGGGCTGAATGATTTTGAAAAAATATCTAATTGCAAATATTTGGACTGATATTGCAATCGCAGCATGATTTGTGGTATTAAAGGGAATTATTTTTACATCATTATTCTCATTTTTATCAAAAAACCTGCTGGTCATGGCGGGATTTTTGCAGGGACCTGTACCAAACAAAGATGTTTTCTTGAAGTTGAAATCTCACTAAAATTCCTTAAAACTTTAAGTCTGTAGATTGTGATGTGTCGGCCAGAGCAAGTCTGTACTGCAGTATTTTGAACTGAAAATGGTATTTTGACTCTTCTTTAACATCATTGCGCCCTCCTACAATTCAAAAAATACATGAGGCCATATTGTGATTTTGATTTAATTTCAATTAACTGTGCAGCCCTAATAACTGGCATTTATTTTATACAGATATAGCCATACACAAAAAATCTTTCAAATAAAACTGTAACCAAGAATACAAACAGGGGAATAAACCCTCTAATCCGATGTTGTTTTAACACTGTTACATAAGGAAACATGAATGAATTACAGCAGCTTTTTAAAAGCATTGTCTTATGACTTTTAGCATTGTGTCCTTGAAGTTTTTCATGTGTAGTTTAAAAAAAAAAGTAACTCTGGTTATACATGCAGCCCTGGATTTATGGGACTTCTTTGGTATTTCACAGAAACAGCTAAAGAAATATACATGATGAGGCTGTAAATCTGTTCTGTAAGATCAAACAATCATATGGTGACAATACAATGTTGAAGAAACTTTTCACAGATCGTAAATAAAGTGAACCGACTGCAGCTTGTAATTTCATAAGCTTTGCCCTCTGAAGATCATAAAACTTCAATTAATAAATGTAGCTTGAGTAATACTGAGGGACAAGTCACAGCAGGCAAACGCCCACCCACCTGTGTTCTCGTTGGGACAGGTGGTGTGCGGAGAAAAGCCCTCGAGCGGGTTCGTGTTTGGTGCCACGACAGCAACGCCAGCCACCCTGCTGGAGCCCTCCTTCAACTTCATCATGATGGATCTAACAGGCAGACAGTTGGCACGGGACAGTACAGGTACACATCAGACATGGATCTGAAATGTGGTTCAATGTTCTTTCCTCTGTCACAGACAGGTAGAACCTGATAAATTTACTGAGCTGTATTACATTTCTGTTCCTGATAGTTTAGGACTGATTAATTTTTGCTGCCATGTTTTGACTCTCATTGAACTAATAAATCTTGTTTTCACAATTATTTCACCCACTGACTATTTTCTATTAATAAAACACTGACAACAAATCTCTGGAAAATAAAAAGAAGATTCAGCGTGTGAGTAGATGAAAAGACACGACGTGGGAGGCCCTCACTCATTAAGAAATACAGCAGATTGTCCTCCCACTGCAGGGTGAAATGTACCTGTTAAAGAGCGGGTACTCCAGGATAACCAGATAAGGAGGATTGGGACCAGAGCGCAGGACCCAGTCCAGGTTTTCCTCCGACTCGAGCACATGGAGCACGCCCACATTACCCGACAAAGTGGCTGAACTCCAAAACAGGAAATTAAATATCAGCATCTGAGATCTGAGCTACAACAGCAGTACTAAAAGAAAACATCTTTAAAGCTTATCTATCGATGTATGTTCAACAGGTCTCTTCTCTGTATTACTCATACGGCTCTACTATGTACTTTACTAACTGTTTACAATTTAACCACTTTTGATAACTGGATATTAATTTCAAAAAATGTCTGGTTATTCTGCAACTTGCTTGCTTTTGTGTTCTTTGAAGTCATTTCTGACCCTCAAATCCACAAAACTGATTCATAATTTGCTAAACTTGAACTGCTTGAAAGAACCACACAGGCAATTCATTCTAAAAAACATTCTTTTAAGCGTTTTACTACAAAAAAATGTAACAAATAAATAAATAGATAAAAGAATGATACTTAAGAGAATATTAGGACACAAACTCTAGATTTAGGATTTGCTGAACTGTAGTGGGTATTTTTACTTGTCATGAGTGTCCCAGATACACCTAGGACTTTGCAGACAAGTTACTTCAATCTAATCTTTTACTCACACTGGCAGCCTATTTGATGTGTTGCATTGAGCAGTCGCACACACGGGACAGTGTAATTGAGATGCACATAAATCTTCTTTTCCACTGAATTACAGCTGACACCTGCAAGAGAAAATACACTTTTAGAGCACCAGGACAGGTATATGACCACAGGGCAAAGGTTTTTTTTTTCCAAGACTGTTAAATAAACAGAGTAAAGCAAAACTGCTGCCAAAATTTAGTGCTTTCTAACTGTTCATAAAGCTTGTACTTTGCTAGCAGAAGCACAGCAAACACCTGACTTAAGACTAGCTGGTTCAATCAGATCTGGCAACACCTACACTCAGTTGTTTGGTTTATTGGTACATTTTGCTTAGTTAAAATAATTTGTGGTTTTTCAACAAACTTCGATCATGTTTGAAATACGAATTTTGCTTCAGCGTGTTAGTTCTTTAATTAAATGCATTTGAAAACACTAGATTACACTCTTCACAGACAGTTATAACTTTCATCCAAACGGACAATATGCAAGTTTTTCCAAAACACGGAGCTTCTTGGCTTTGGTCACTTGTTGGTCCCACAGCCTTTTCCCCTGTAGCATTTAACGAAACAGTATTAACGTTAATGCAACACTGAAAAAAAAAGTCTTAAATTAAAACGAAAGGGCAGATGTGGTGGATCACCTGTAATCCGAAAATACTTAGTCACTGTAGAGCTTTGCAAGCGACATAATTTGTGCTCCCGCTGCTTTGTGTGTTGGGCGCTAACCAAATCAACATAACGTCAGACGACAATACATTTTATGTAATTTTGCGTGATATTTTAGCAGTTAATCCCTCGAGCTCCGGGTGGCCGCAGCGGGGGAATCACGAGTGGTCACGCTGATGCTGTGCTGCTCCTATCAGGAGAGCAGATCCAATCTGTGACCGCCTTAGAAAAAAGTCGTCGAAAAGACTTGTGAAAATTGACATTTCTGAACTTCTTGTTCACGGAAACGAATCGAGAACCGTCGCAACGCCAAAACCCCATTGTAAAACTTTTACTAAATTAACTGGCAATGGCTACTGAAACCTAACAGGGCAGCTCTTGCTAACGCTGACTAACATTAGCCTAGCATTCAGCTAGCTCCAGCACAAAGAAGCCCATTAAGCTAACCGCCTTCACACAGAGACGAACTCCGCTCACTCACAAATACGTCGAAATGAAACTTAAACAGAGTTAGAACACAACTTACCGACGAAAAAGCAACAAACAAGCACATTAACAATCCATTTGCTCGACAGCAACCCCATCTTCCTGGTTTGGAAAGCAGAAGTACACAACAGTAAGTGTTGACATGGAAAACGTCCGGGTTCCGCTGTTTGGTTCCGGTCTCTAGACAGGGGATTACCTCTGTCAAAATGGCAGCTCTAAACCACTGCGACAGCAGTAATTAAACATTTAACTAGTTTTGAAAATCACGTTCTGGTCAGATAAATCTAAGGTAAATTTAAAAACAGGAGTTTTCCCCTCCCACACTTCCTTGTTTTCAGTTATGGAATCAAAGCGATGGCAATCATGTAGTGACTCAACTCTGTACTCATTTTCAACCTCTGATGACTCACACCTGCAATAGACTTTGGATCATCCTGAACCACTTCCTCACAATAAAGCTATCATGTGTCTCACATAAGCCACAAAGCGACACCCACGTATCACATCAAAAAGAAGAAAAATTCGAAAAAATTCAGCATTTCCATTGATAAAGACTTTTTATTGTTTCCCCAGACACACAGAGCAACAGAGCAGTGCTGCTAGCTTTAATTATTCATCTCATATAAGTCAGGAAAGAGACATCAGTTAGTTTTACAGCTCTAATGAAGCCACAGTACAGAAATGCAGCAACAGCACTTACGAGAAAAAGCTTTTTGCAGGACAGGTGATACATTGAATAAGACAGTTAAAAGGATGAAAGAGGTTTATCATCACTGTGAGCAAACATTGATCTCTGCTTTCATTTCTCATGTTGATGTCTGTATTATTACTACAGAATAAGTGTGGATGTGTTTGTTGGAACAGATGGTTCTTCTCTTCGTCTCGTCTTCTCCACCTTGGCTCAACGGAACTGAAGTGGACTCACGCGCAGACCAATCACATCATTTCCAATCTCAGTCACCTAGAAAATAAGATTACATCAAAAGTTTGACAGGAGAAAGAAACAGTTAAATCACTGAAAGATCTCTTTTTCCAGATTTTGCCTTTTAAGGGATACAAAGAGAGACACAATGACACCAGCACAAAGTCGCTGATTAACCTTTTTCTGAGTCAGATGATGTTGCAAGTTTGCCTTCATACAGTATAATATTAAGTCAGTCTCTTATTTTGAAAGGCTGTTCAGGTTGACTGTAATTGTGCATTGTTTACTGAGTTCTGACCCACCTGTGTGACCCTGCAGATCTGGCCTTTGTACGTTGGGCTGTAGCAGGCTCCAGACAGAGGGCATTTCTCAACAGGACGTCCACGGTACAGGGGGACGAAAGAGGCAGCGCACAGGTCAAATGGATTGTGGGGGTCGTAGTTCAACTGGTGAGCGTCTGTCGGGGTCTTCTCACAGGCTGCCAGAATCTTGCGGGTCTGAATGATAGGGAGGAATTTAATAGGATGGGAAAGTTGTATAGTACAAACTGTCCATTTAAACAGAACCTTTAACGTGGACCAACCTGCTGTGCAACGTTTTGATTGGGGCCCAGCTCGAGCAGGCGACGTGCAAAGCCGGCAGCTGTCTTGAAGTTGCGCAGTTTGAAGAAGAGGTTCAGAGCTGTGCGCAACACCAGCACCATGTGGACTGGCTGGAGATTACAGTGAGTGAAATAAGCAGCCATCTGTAGGGAAAACACACACATACATGAGACAATTACTCCACAACAACAGCTGTGATGTTTCATCAAGTTGCAGGCTACAGATACAGACCTCACACAGCCTCTTCTGCTCTTCCAATGTGTCTTTAGGCAACTTCTTTCTTTCTGTCTCCATGGTCAGACCCACGATGTACTCTCTGCAGATCGTGATCAGCTGCTGAGCCTGAAACACACGTGACCCCCACATATTTAGTATTCATATTTCTAATTATATCAAGGTGTGTCAACTATATTTCTGTATTTAAAATTCATATGCACAATATGCAGCCTGTAGCCACACATGGGTTTACAGGACACATTGCCAAAATTTGTGCTGCATGTGGAGCAGCATATTTGGAGCTCACCT
>JAPZDX010000004.1:21065432-21075666 GCA_029783625.1 Naso annulatus | reverse complement strand
TAATGAGGCTGACGCTCAATTTATCTCCTTATCAAAACCACGTGTTAGCTGCCTGCTGTGGCCGCTTCCGGGTCTGGGTTAGTAGGTTATTCAAGAGCCAATATCATAACACATGTGTTTAAAACACAACAAAACAAAACAAACAAACAAAAAAAACATAAATTGAAAATGTTATCCTCTCCTTCATGCACACACAGCTCATATTGTTAATAAAATTACATCATTTTATTAAATGATCAACAAACAGACTGCAAGTCTGCAAATGAAGATGGACATTTTTACACAAAGGTGTGAAATGTCGAAGTCCTACTAGAGAAAATGTTTCCATGTGACTGGCCCTGCTTTGCTGAGAATACCTGTCTCTAGGTAAAATGCTATTTTAATAGGCTGTTTATCTTCATTTTTAAATAATTTTATATTTATTTATCTGTTCGTTTATTTTCTACCTTTTTAATAAGTCCTATGTCCGAGAATGTTCTGTTTTGTGAAAAAGAAAATAAACAGTTACAAAAAAATCACACATGATCAACAAACACATAACATTAGTCATGCAGCGGCTTAAAGTGCATTGCTGTGTGTAAAAACATCATTCTGAGCTATTCTTAACAGTAGCCTATTCTGACCAAGTGAGTCATAAAGAATTCACGGTAATCATATATATATAAAAAAACATCAAAGTTAAAATAAAAGAAGCTTGTATTATTATAAAGCGCTTTGTTTTCTGTTTATTGTGCATATTTAAGCCACCATATGATGGAATAATCAGGCTAATTAATAGTAATTCTTTGCCACTGCATTTTATCTCACTGTGAACATGAGGGCTCCTTTGCTTATATTTTCTGTATGAGTTGAAGTGTCATTGACTTATAGGACTTTTTTGTTTGTTTATTTGTTTTATCTGAAGCCCCTGACGTGATTTTTTTGAGATCTTTACTTACTCTTGTGAAGGTAAATATTTAACTAGTCCTAGTAAGGCCGTGATTGAATGGCACCTGTTCTTGCAAAAAATATTCCCACATACATGCTTTAAACTACAAAATGACGTCTTTTTGGTTACGGAATACCTACTGGTCCAAAAAGGCGAGAAACGACTCACTGAAGCTGCTCTCAGTTGGTTCGCGTTCGTCAGGAAACGGTTTTCCCTGCTGCGACGTTTTGCTTATTTGTTCGTTTCAGCACTGCACGGCATTTTAATGACCATGAGAGTTTTAATAGGTATGTACGTTATTTTAGAATTATAGATATTCTTGTCCGTACGGAGAGGTCATTGTGACATAACGCTACCAGTTAGCTAACGTTAGCTTCGCAGGCATAAACTAGGTAAAAGTATCACTAAGTTACGGATGCGTTTTGAATGTCCACAGAATTAAAATAAGAAAAAAAGCGTGACATTTTTGTGATTACACCCATAAACTGTCGCAGTGTTTAAACTGTTATCTAAAGCTAACTTAGTAATGTTTTTGATGCAGAGTCCTGTTTTGTAAGCATGTGTATTGCGCATGCGCTCAGCTCCGATTCTCATGCGCTTACTGTCAAACTCAACTTACTGTCTGTGAATATTCATTCATCCAGGTCATTGTTCTCTCTGACTGTATTTAAAACGTGTCTTTGCATACGTCAAAATGTAGCTCAGTCTGTACGTAAATTTAAGGCAGATAAAACCTAAACTATTTTTTTCTCTCATCCATGTTTATTGTGACTGGCACCTGATTTATGAATGTTTCTCTGTCCCTCTGTGCATTTCTCTGTGCTGCCTTCCCTGCAGGAGGGGGATCTGGCTTTGTGGGCCGTGAACTGACCCGCCTTCTCAAAAACAAAGGTCATGATGTCACAGTGATTTCTCGTCAGCCTGGTCCAGGGAAGATAACATGGGTATGATCTCAAAGTCACTTGTTTATCAACTTCAGGAATTCCTGATTCATCACAACGATTTTCACCCTAAAATGTCTGTAGAGTCTTCTGTATCTCCCTGAACTTGTCTTCAGTTCCAGAGTTAAAGACTTTTGTCCTTTTTCTGTCTGTGCCTCTGCAGGCTGAGTTGGAGTCCAATGGCCTCCCACCATGTGAGGGCGCTGTCAACTTGGCTGGAGAGAATCTGATGAACCCACTAAGATGGTAAGCAATTAACAGAGCCTAAGTAACAACTTCACACTGCTACACTCTTTTACTCCGTTGCCAATACCCTAAAGTAAGTGGGCTCTCCTGATCTCCTTTATATGTGGCTTCAGGTGGAATGAAAGCTACAAAAAAGATTTGTTCTCCAGTCGTGTCGACACTACAAAAACTCTGGCTCAAGCCATTGCTGCTTCCTCCAGTCCTCCCTGCTCCTGGGTCCTGGTGTCAGGTGTGGGTAAGTCTGCTAGTGAACAGCAAGTCAGACCAGATGAACTCACAGGTCATAGAGACAGTGACATCCATCCTCGGACACTTCTCACTTTGCGTTTTGACCCACAGCTTGTTACAAGCCCAGTCTGACAGTTGAGTACACAGAAGACAGTGAGTGGACGCCGTATGACCTTCTTTCTAAACTTGTGAAAGAGTGGGAGGCGTCCGCACTTCTTCCTGAGAGTGTGGCCAAAACCACCAAACAAGTCGTCATCAGGCCTGGTAATGAAAATGTGCTTTTTGTTTTTACTTGAAGATACAGGACAAAATCCTAGCAGTTTAATGTCCAGTCTTAAAATAATAAAAATGAGAAATTTTTGGGTAATTTTTCTCTGGATGTTGCACTGGCTCACTGCTGTTTCAGATCAGTTGATGCATTGTTTCTAAATTTTAAGTTCTTGCTACTTATACTCTGTTCTTCAGCATACAATTTTGGTAAATTGGTTTAACTTGGATTGGTTAACCTTCATTCATTCCCCCCTCCCTCCACCAGGGGCAGTATTGGGCCGTGATGGTGGCGCCATGAAGCAAATGCTGCTGCCCTTTTGGCTCGGCCTCGGGGGCACCCTCGGGTCAGGGACTCAGCCGTTTCCCTGGATCCACGTCTCGGACCTGGCAGGAATCATCGCTCATGCCCTGGAGTCCTCGGCTGACACTCTGTCCCCTTCACCACAAGTCCTAAACGGAGTCGCACCTGCACTTAACACCAACTACGAATTCACTAAAGAACTCGGTCGCATCATGAGGAGGCCCACCATTTTCCCTGTGCCTGGCTTCATTATGAACACCCTACTGGGCTCAGAGAGGGCTGTGGTCCTCACGCAGGGCCAGAAAGTCATACCAAAGCGGACTCTAGAGGCTGGATTTCAGTACAAGTACCCAGACCTGACCTCAGCTCTGAAACAGATTGTTGAGAGTTAACTGATGTAGAAATAATGTGTGCTGACTTTTCTGTAACTGTGTTCATGTTTACTGTATTACAGGAATGTAAACAAGTGGCTCAAATCAACACTTGAACAAGAGCTCAAGATGCCAAATGAGACAAAGTAAATGAGTAAATGTTTTCCTTCAGATCTGAGGTCGGATTAAGACGTGTTCGTAATTTCACTTCAGAGGAGTTTATGAATCAGGTGTTGAAACCTGCATTTATCTTTTTGAGAGTTTGTTCATACTTGGTGTTAAAATAGTTTGAGGCATAATAGACAGTTTACACAGATTTGGGGCAAACTGGGATCTGGCAGTTCAAGCTGGATTGCTCAGCATTCAGAGCTGGTCAGGGAGACACCGAAGAACCGCTTAGCATGAGAAAGTTATTTTTGCTATAACGTGTGATAACATTTTGAATTCCATATCATGGTACTCCACTTCTCATGCATTACTGAAGACCAGAGTTGTTCCTGTGCAGCAGCATTAGCTATTTAACCTCAATGACTCAAATGTGTGGACTGCAATCTGGATAATCTGGAAGGTGGGGATGCAACGAAGGATTATTTTCATCCTTCACTGATTTCTTAAGGCCCAAGGTGATCAAAATCAACTACATGGTATTCTTGCTTGAAAGGGACTTAATTTTCTACCTACTGATTTATCAACAAATAATTGTAGCTCTACTCACGGTAAAATATCTGACAAAGCCTAAATAGGTCTCATTGCTGAGTTTCCACTCAGTTTTTAATGCACCTTTAATTTATTTCCCTTTATTCATTTATGCTGACTGAAGGGTGTGGCAACTGCTACAAGATGCTGATAAAAAGTTTGAGTGACAGAGTAGAACATCTTCGGGGCTCCACTTTTCTGCTAATTCTCCTATGTAAACTGATGCAACACATTTTCTGATTAAAACCCCCACTGCAGTGTTATCCATCCTTCATGATTACATTAGTTTAAGGTTGTGCGGCTTAAAGTAACCAAGAAGAGTAGCGGTGGTTTTGGACTTAGGGATTTTTGTCTGTAAATTTCAACCATAAGTACAGAAACATGCAGGAGGAAATGTCTTCAATATCACATTACTGTCCACATTGAGCACACTTGTTCCAAGAAATGGATGGTTTTTTTTAAGGTGGTGCACAATAAAGCTGGATAAAGTAAAAATAAGGCTTGGTTACGATTTTATTGAAATAATTTACATGTCAAATATTGTTTTTCAACAGTCACAGTAAGGAAAGAAAAATGTCTTATTTAACTAAAGGCTGATGAGTCTTTGGGTGGAAAATTCCAAGGAATATATCCGTTACTCCGAGGAAGGGATTTGGATGATTGAGAGTGATGACTCGCTGAGGAAGTTTACTCTTCCTCAGTGAGTCATCACTCTGAATCATCGACTTTCTGAATGATTGGCAGTTGATCTCCCCAGTCGCTGCTCCGAGCACAGCGGTACACGTCTCTGAATGGAGAAAATAAAAGGGAAGCAAAATAAACTCTGGACAACCAACAAGCAGCATCTGTTAGGAAGCACATTGCTAACATGGCCACAACAGCTAAATATCAGTACGTCTTTGCTATACAGTTAGAAATGAAGAAAACAACAACAACAACAACAACAAAAAAGGCTGGTATTTAATGTGTGGTCGGGCTAAAGTGTAGGGGCGGGGCAGGCCATGACCTATGAAAGTGTGTGTCTGTGTTACTACAAAGTTTTGCCATGTTAGATAAATCCGTTTAGAAGTTGTGCACCTTTTTGTTACAGGCCACTCCCACTGGCACACCACCTTTTGCCAGTTGGCTTAAACAGTTAATCAGCTGACCTTTGGCTCATGAACAACCTTTCTACAAAATCTTGTGCAAGTCTGCGAATCCATTTGGGAGTTTTTTTTTTGCAATAGGTCACGCCCCCTTTACTGGAGACACTGGTGCTGGGTTTTACTGTGTGTATGTGATGCTGAACCTTTACCTGCTGTGTTTTCGTGCCGTCACCACCAGGTGGTGTAGCTGTCCATCAGGGCAGCACGTGCGACAGTGGACGTGTCTCGTTCTGCACTGCACAGGTGCGATCAGCCTGGCCCAGTCCACGCCGTCTCTTCCTGCCTCCGCTGGCTCCGTCCGAGTCAGAATCAAGTAACTGAACTTCTCTGTCTGACGCTCATTGTGCTAAAAATAAAAAAATATTAATTAAAATCTGTTTATACTTTGACTGCCCTTTTTAAATTAAAATCAACATATTTTCATACAATTAGTTATATTTTTGCTACTCTGTCATGCAAAGTAAATGTGATTTACTTTGTAAGTAGCTTCCATACAGAGAGCCAGGTGCTATGATTTCCCCCACCATCAAAAACATGTATGTTAGGTTTACCAGTCAGTACCCTTGACCAAGGTACTGGCTAAGATCTGGTGTTGGACAACGGGCGTCCACTGCTCCTCAGGGATGGGTTAAATGCCGAGACCAAATTTAACCGAACACCGTATATGTGACCAATAAAGTACCTTTACCTTTAGACAGACATATAAACCAGAGTTTAATCTTACCCCAGGCAGAGGCAGGGGATGGTACATCTGCTGGAAGTTGCAGGGTGTCGGCTCAATGGCAAGTTTAGGACACATCAGTTCATGAGGACACTGGAAAAAAGAACAATAGAGGAAAAACCTAAGAAGGCACTGCTGGTTAAAAACATGGAATGGTATTTCAAACAAGCTGCGATTTAAACGTACCGGAGCAAAAACAGACGCCGGTCTGGTGTCGTGAACAGTCTTCTCCTGTTTCTTGAGATAGAGAACCGGAAGTCATTGTCTGTTGCTCTCCATTAACACAACAGCACCTAACAAATTTCTCATTTGGATTTTCGATTGCTATGATAATCACAGTATTTGAATACCTTTAATAAAGTATCTCTGGCCTCCATAAGTATCTGATGTCCCTCTTTGGTCCCGTTTTCCACCAGCACCTGTAACAAGAAAAGTAGAAAATACGATGAAATGTCTTTTAATAAGACATGACTTCAGTATAGTTTTAAGACAAGTAGTAACTTACACAGAAATGTCTCAGTTCTAGTTTATTTTCATTAAAGGTACAAGGACAAAAGCACGGACACATGACATTAAAAAAGTGTACATCCTCTACAGGTGAAGCTTAATTATTATTTCAACCAACCAACCAACCAGGTACGAGCTTGTCTTCCTCCACAGCGTGATAACAGCCTCCTCTCGCTCCTTCACACTGGGAAGCTCTGACAGGGTGAAGGCGGCTGCCACCAAGTCGAACTGCACCTGGAGGGAGAAACAAAGGACAGTCATGACTCCTTGCACACAGGATGTGTTAAACTGTGCCTAACCCTAAACTCAGGAAGGGTTTACCTTCGGAGAGACAGGAAGGAACTGCCTGAAATAGACTTGCTTAATGTGAGGTTCAGCTCTCTCATCGTCACCTGTTTAATAAAAAAAACAAGAGAGAAAGAAAAACAACAACCCCTCTTTATTTTCTTTATCAAGTATTTCAGAAAAGCCTAAACAGAAGTGTGTGTGTGTGTGTGTGTGTGTGTGCTTGCATGTTGTTCACCTTTGAGAAGTTGCTCTGCCAGGGTGTTCATTGGCCCAGAACTGTCCACACACACCATCTCCTTCAAAGTGTCACCCCAGCATGAGTGTGATGCCCTGTGGGACAAAAACTCTGTTCAGGACCCTGTAATTCAGATGAAAACGACTTTTTGCTGCATCAGTGTTTTTCACTAACCAGACAACTGTTCCCAGCCCTGAACCAAAATCTAGGAGAGACTGTGGGGCAAAAGATGGATCCCTCTTCTTTATCTGAAATGATTAAAAAAAGAAAAGAAAAAGAAAAACAACAACAGTCATTTAAGACAGATTAGGCAGAAGTCTGACCCCAAACGCAGCACACAGGACATTGATTTTTGTAATCTTTCATGCTTCACCACTTGTTCATTACCTCATTTATAGCTCTCCTCACTGCTGCATAGCCTCCAGCCAGCCGAGCCGCCATGTACACCACACCCAGCTCTTCATCATACCTGAAACACAGAGAGAGCCGAATATAAAACTCATCTACATCTGAAAATCAAGCAAGAAAAATCACCAGTTAGAAATGTGACCACAGTGCACATGATTCACCGAGAATTTCACACTGCAGTTAAGAGTCTGAACTTAATACAGAAGTAGTTTCAATATGAGAACTAACTCACCAACACCTCACATTTTTAAAACAAATATGATGTTAAATCTGGCCAGCACTGGCACAGATCAGACTTATATCTTTTCTTATGTCAGGTAAAGAATTCTCTCCCTCCATTAGAAAATATTTCCATTAATCAGATCATTCCTGAACATACTTTAAAAAAAAAAAAGGTAAATAAAAAAAATAATAAATAAAGATGTAAGGCATCCTTATATGCAATGATAGAAAAAAGCAAGTGTTACTTCATAGGAGTCCAGCGATATGTTGTTCGTCTGAGCTCTGAAAGCACTTTCTTCCTGATGCGATCTTCCAGCACTTGTTCATCAATATCTGCAATATAATGCACATTTATTTGTTTTCACTACTGCATCACATAATCTCTTAAGATTTATGATGTATGTTAAGGATTTAAGTTTTTTATTTGTAAAATGCATACAAGTATAGTACAGCAGTTCTAGCTGCGTGTATATAAATGTACAAAAGCAAATCAGAAAAATTAAAACGAGAAAAAATGATTATAAAATATATTTTAAAGCAGAGACATGAATAAGGAACAGGTTAAAATCTAGGAATAAAACAGAACAAATAAAACAGCATAAGAAAAATTTATATATCGTATTTACATTATACTGAGGCAGACTGGTGTAAAGCTGTTAAGCACATTGTAATACAGAAGGTGATGAACCAATAAATTATTGACAATACAGTAATAAAATACGAATAAATATTTACTGATGTTATTATATACACACCTTCCCTCTTTTCCATCGCTTTTAGCCAGAGTTCTTTCTCGAGGCTCACAGCTTTTTGCCTCAGAGTTGAATCCTCGACTGCTCGTTTTCGGCTCCACAGGAAGTTTGTAAGGCTGCGAGTGCGGTCAGTCAGTCGAGGTACCTGAGCTCCTGCAGGTGGAGGGATTGAAAGTTGCACCAATTTCTGAGTAATATCAGGAGCAGTGAAGATACCAGCTGATCAAGAATGAAGAATTCAACATACTGTTAATAATCGACCGTGCAGCCGTCTGCAGTTCCTCAGGTAGGCGCAAAGTTTTCAGGTTGGTCACACCTGGGTGCTTCCTGTGTGCTTCTCCTTTTAAGAAATCCACCTGTGGGTGTGCGGCTGAACTCAACCCCTGAGGATGAAGAACAAAGACTTCTTTAAACGAAAATTTTATTCTTATATCTTTTCAAGCTGAATTTGTAGGACCTGAGTTATGGCTTTTTATCTGCACACATTTTTTAATGTTTGGAGATATTCTTTCCTAAAAATAAGTGATTCAGAATGTGATTCTGAGATATTCAGTGAGGCTTTATACAGGAAACTCGTACATAAATAAAACTTTACAAATTTTATATCAGTATAAGTATGAAGAAATAAAACAATTCTTAACTTTTTGAGGTTCAGGAGAAATTACTGTGTGGTCTATTTCTCAAACAAAAATGAAGTGAGAAATGTTACACCGGAAAGAAAAAGCAAACGCGTTCACAGAGGAGCAGAGAGCTAATTTACAGATAAATAATAGATAAATGTGATAAAGAAATGAACATGAATATCAAGTTTGCGATCCATAAACTGTGAGTGCTATTTATCTGACCTCCATGTCAAGATGCTGCGTTCAGTGACACTCACCCTCCTCATCATCCTCGCGACATAAACCCTCTGACAGAGGACACAGACGCCAGAACTCAGTGACGCCATATCTTTGGCGCCTGAGGGATGACTTCTTGGTCTTATACGCCTTACTTTTGGCTCCAAATGTCGTCCGTATCTTTTCGTTGATCACGGACGCACGTTAGGTTTTCGTCCGTCCTTCAGCAAAATAAGTCCGACCATTGGTTAAGGCGGAACCTTTGGTCCCGCTGTTTTACCGGTCCCGCCAGCAAATGCACAGATTCTTCCGGATACAGTCCAACATCTCCGACATATCTCAAGAACGTTATATTAAACAAAGAAATCGATTATCTACTAAAATGCCAAGTATTAATAGCGTTGATTCTTTTTGACACTGCCATGGTAACGGCAAAATGCCCCCACGCTTTTTAACGACAGTGTAGTGCGCATGCGTCGTTCTCTAGAAAGGCTAGGAAGAAGCAGTGGCGGGGAAAGTTTCAACTGTGCCATTTAATTACCCACCGTTTCCCCAAGGTTGCCTTGTTTCTCTTTTAATCCATCATGAGGCGTACGAGAAGTTCAAGAAATAAAAAAGAAAGTGCGCAAGAAAATGAAGAAGTTCAGTCTGAAACAGGTTGGTTCTTGTTTCCCTTTGTGAGGTTAGCCTGACTGCATAGCAAACCGGTAACTACGTCACTTTGAACTCGAGACTTGTCTAGGCAAAGCTGAGCAGGAAAAATAAATGTCATAGATTTATGTCCCGTGGAGGCTTTACTGTCGTCTTGTTTTCTGCCACATACTGTCTATACCTGTTACAAGTTTCCGTCAAACATGTAAAAGCCCACTGTCAACCCAAAATTAACGATACTGCAAACGAGAAGGTCTCGTATGTTCATGGGTGAAAGTGGTAACGTTATTGTTGACGTTAACATTAGTAACTTTTACGTGGACACCTGTCACGGTGGACAAACATAAGCACTCCGTCTCCAGCTATTAGCTACTACCAGTTTGTTTTAACACAGCAAACCTACAAGTTTTGAGGTTTTTAAACTCAGTAAAGATATAGTAGCAAGACCACCGACCAAAACAAATCTATTGCATTCAGAGTATTTA
>JAPZDX010000004.1:20943534-20956004 GCA_029783625.1 Naso annulatus | reverse complement strand
GTCCAGTGAGAACAAGAACAGATCATTTCTAAGAAAAAAAAACCTGCACTTGGGTGTGGTAAGGTTAAAAATCTTATTTTTTAACTGTTAGAAACCTACAAGATTATTGATTTTTAAAGTGCACTGCAGTTTATTCCACATGTCTGGACCAAGAATCCAGAGGCGAACTTCCTAAATTCAGGATGAACTTTGGGATGACACGAACTGTAAGCAAATCACGTGACCTAGTTCGATAAGAACCGACCGATCCATGCGAAAGAGAAGTAATATGAGGTGGAAGTCTATCAATATGAGCTTTGATAAATAAGCCTATCACGTCTCACTGAAAGAAAGGAACCTCCAGTCCTCTCATGCAGGGTGCAATGATGGGTGTCATAAACATCACGGGTAATGAAGCAGAGGACGGAATGATAAACTGAATCCAAAAGTTTGAGGATATGACAGGTGGCTTTCCAAACCACTTCAACAGCTGGCTTTACTTCTATACAAGGTACTGAGGTTCTGCTGTATCTTTGTGAAAAGAATGTTGATATTATGTTTAAAATCTACTTTATCATCCAGACAGATGCCAAGATGTTTATAATCCTGAACTCTCTCAATACTGGATCCAATGACAGTGGAGATACGGAGGTTACCATGATCACTGCATTTAGAAAATAACGGAAACTTTATTTCATGTGCATTCAAAATCAGTTTAAGATCAGCTGGCACACTTTGCCAACTACACTTTCATACTGCTGCTCTATTTACATTGTACACTTTAGGTGATACCAAGTACTTTGTTCTGTGTTATATTAGAACTGACTGTGTCGTTTATTTTAAAAACCTCTTATCGGCTTGTGTCGGTACACTGAACAATACCAGAGCAGCTGTGGATAAGATTTAGTTTCAGGAGACAAAACCAGGCAGTTTCTCTCTACATCACCTTTACAGTGTTTGTCAGTGGTTCCTACAGGTAAACCAATTCAATGCAGATAAAATAGACGCTGACCTTTGTAACAATGCCTCCGATAATAGAGGTTTTTTCCTGCTGTCACACAGAAAGGGCTCCTCTTATTTGTAAAGGAAAAAGTTTTCAGGGAATCATTCTTCATTTTTCAGAGTTTCGTCCTGTTGCTTAGCAGGTGTCCGCCCTGCTTCAAAGAAATTTGATCAGTCTGGCTCCAGGAGAGTTTCACAAGAGTCTCTCACGGGTTTTAAAAGTTTCATATAGTTTTCACAAGGAGTAATACGCAGGGTGAAATACCAAATCTTTGTCAATTTTGGTGTGTTAAACATTAAAGAACAATATGAACACTGGCTTCTTCAAAGTCAACCCAATCATCTTGCTTAACATTTATAACAAAAGCATGACAAAATAAAGTTCTCATTAATTCAATTCATTTCATTTCTTACACTCAAATCAAGTGCATCAAAGTCAAATTAGTTAGCTCTTTAATCTCAGATACTGCACCCCATTAAATGTACTGTTGTAATTATGATATTTTCTCTTTATGTTTCAATGAGTAGGACAGACTGTTTTGTAATTTCCTACATCAACTTCAGGAAACAAGCCAAACCCTTTTTACCAGGAAATGCAAAACTCTGACGGGAATGTTTTTTCACATGATTGAGTCTCTCGCCAATACACCAGTTGGAATAATTGCAACAAACAATCCGGTTTCTGTCATCATACCAGCTATTGAAAGGCATGACTTAGAAGCAGTATCATTAAAACCAAAAATATCAAAGTGAAAAAAGCTATAAAAATACAAACACAGTTTTTTCAAGGTAAAAAATCTCTGAAATCAAGATAATCAAGTGGATTCTGTAGTTAAATGTGTTTTAAATAGCTAGTTAAGTGTTTTTCGAAACTTTTATAGTTACACAGTAAATTAAAAAATCGCTGTTTGACTTTATATGTGAAAAAAAATGTAAGTTTCTATGTGAGTTGACTACAAATTGAGGGAAACCGGGAAATTACGGATTTCATTTTAGGTTTAACTAATTTTCTGTGGGGCCCACAACCCATTGTATAATTTTGTTTATAATAAACGTTTGACCAAATTCCTAACTGGGAATCTTTGTGGGGTCAAAAAGTCCCGCTTAGTAAACAACAAATGTATTTTTCCTAAACAATCACGAGGCTTTTCTCAGTTTAGATGCTTCCTGAACACACCTTCCAGGCACGTTTAGTCAGTCTGCCAGGGGAATTCTCACAAGGCCACGCCTTCTCCAGGATGCTGCAAAGGCCCCCCCTGGTATCAGTGCTTACGTTTGCTGATTTAAATCATCTCCACACGGATCATATGCACACACAGGAGCAGAAACACCTGAACAAAGAACTTTCCTCCAGCACAGCATTTGACTCTTACAACTCAGGTAAGTCTCTCAGAAATAACACACCTAAGATTTAGATTCATAGATTCTTTAAGATTTAAATTATAAATGTCTGAATCATTTAGAATTTTTTTCTTTTTCTTTTATTTAGATTTTTTTAAGCTTAATTAGGTTAACTGTCAGTAATAGTAAACATTATTTTAAAGAGAACGGATGTGTACAGATGATCAGAAATTGGTACAGTTATTTTTTGGTGTATGTCTGCTAACTTTATCTACCATTGAAATGGTATTTATTCTGATTTCTCCACTGTTATGTTAACATAAAATTACATATTATGGTTCTTAATAGTATATTAGAGTTTAGTGTAGAAAATGAAGGTCTGAAGACCTGCTTGGAGAAGTTGTTGTTGGTTTGTGTATTCTTTGACTGATATATTTTTTCACATACAGCATATGCAGCACTCTGGTATATGGCTATTATAAATTTGTAACATTGGGAATAACCATAAAAACTTTGTTTATTCATTTATAATGAGTACTTTGCTCTATGAATAGAAATTATGTTTTTTTTTTGTTTATAATTTAATTTCTTTTACTGGAATCAAAAGTGCTCTCTTGACAGAATTACAAATTTTGACTTTAGAAATGTTATTACAAACAGTTTTCATACGTCTGCGACCAGTGCAGTCTGTTGGTTCTAGAAAGGCTCTCCTAAGAGACCTAATCAGTCTGATTTTTAATAATGACTCTCTTTTCTGTTCCTTTACTGTGCCCTCCTGTTAGGAATGGACCGACGATTGATCCTGCTGGTTGCTGCATTGATGGTTTATGTGGCACCAGTTGTCCAAGGAACGGCTCATTTGTCATCTGCCAATAACACAGAGGTTGGCTTTCTTTCACTATCATCCTGTCAGTGCAAACAGCATCTTGAACTTTGTACCTTAAGGGTGCATAAATAATATTTGTTTAATGCTTGAAAATTTAACAGCTAAGATAAGGTCTAAATTGGAAACACACTAGCTACATCATCAGTTACATTATATTTTTGGCCAGATTCATTTAAAATAATCTTTTATTAGTAGTTATATATCATAATTCTGGTTCTGAAGACTTACTCCAGTTATCCATTCCCTTATTTGCATGCGTTTTTTTTTTGTTTTGTTTTGTTTTTTTAAAATATGGTCATAATTTATGGAGCAGAGGTCAATATATTCTGACTTTTAGTCCCTAACATGAGTCAGGATCCCTAAAATCTGGAACCTACATTTTCCATAATACAACCGTTTAAACTGATAGGCCTACTAGTGTAAAATTGGTGGTATATCCCTTTAACTTAGCAAAGTTTTCACATAACTAGTAAGAGTACAGTAGTTGCAAATGTTTTACACCATTTGCCTAAACTTTGTGTCTTGGTGTATACATGACTGTGTGTGTCTACCAGGTGAACATCACTCGGACTGGTTGTGGACAGACAAAGCTCTGCGTGGAAACACCAGATGACTGCGATCCCTCTACAAACCCCTTCTGTCTGTTTGCGTCGGTCATGGCTGGTAACTCGACGCCTCCTGATGGCACGATGCTGTCTATGGAGCTCAGTGGATACTCCATGGGATACGTTGCACTGGGACTTACTACGAATGCTTCAGAGGTAACACACACAATTACTAGTGTAAAAATACCATGTAGAGATGGCCTAAACATCTTTTTTTGCTGGATTGGACAAATTACTAAAGCTAAAGTCATTTTTTACATGCTGAGTCCAATGTATAGGCTTATCTCCCAAATTACGGGCTGGATTATTCAAAACAAAGGTTGCTCTTCAGAAGGCCTTAAAGGCCTAACCAAACCTCCTCTGTCCCAAATTACATAAACTAAGGCCAAATATATAGATGTGTTAAGCTGCCATGATCTTGTAAGGTCAAAAATTTCCACTAGGACATTGCTCTCTAATGTAAATACTGTACACTGAGTCAAGTTTTATTATTCTTGTGTCAAATGACACTACCTGGCAAATATTGCATAACACCCAGTTGTTAACATGTCTGTATGTGGCTCTTATCAAAAACAAATTGACATACCTCTTTACGGTATTCATACCTCTTTTGACATGGTTAGTTCCCTTTTACCCGTTCTTACATGGAAATGTGGCATTTAATGACTTAATTTGTTATGCGTTGAACTGATAAGGACCACTAAATGTTCCATAATAATAATTTTTAAAAAATGGAACAATATTTATTTTGTAAAATCCTGAACTGTAGAGATGACATCACTGAGACATATACAATGATTCGGTAAAAAAAAAAAAAAAGAGAGAGAGAGAGAAAAAAAAAGTCTCCATCTCTTAGTTTCAGCCCTCCTGAATTTGAAAAGCCTACCTTTTTTCATCCATGTTTGGAGATGGCAACAGGTGCTATGGCTGCCATGTTTTCACAGAAAGTGGTGCTTTATTATGCCTGATATTTCACTTGCACTAACTCAACATTACTGGAATTCCAGATTTAACATTGTGAAATTCACTAAACACAGAACTGGAAAACTTCCAGTTGTCCTCATTAACTCAGGGGCTAGCTAACAGGCAATTGGTGCGGGATAGCTGACTTTTGTTAAGGTTTTTTTGAGGGGGGTAAATTTACTTATTTAAAATGACACTTAACATTACTACTCTCTAATGACCTCTGTGTGCTTCTGTATAGCTTGGACACAGACCTTTATAGCTAACTAACTTGTCATGCTAACAGCCATCTAGTAAAGTAGTCGAATAGAGGCTAGCTAGATTTCACATTAGCAGATAACCTATAGGCCTACTGTTTAATGAATGTAACTTAATAAATCTACCTGTTGTAACAAATGATTCAGACAACATGTACTTAAAAATAAAACAAACATAAAAAAGTCAACATTCAACAGCGCCGTTGTAACTATCTTATGCTAGAGAGCTAACGTTAGCATTCCGAAAACAAAAATAGGCTAAATGGGGCTTGCAAATGTAATTTTTTTAAATATAGTGTATAAAGGCGCCACTCCCAGGGACTTAAAATAATGTTTATTCTTCACAACAGATCAGTTTATCTTTAACAAATGTGTTGTCATGTGAAGCACAGCATATTGTGCAATGGAAAAGAATTTCCCTAACTTAGTGAGAACTTGACATGAAAAACAAGGACTTGAAATTCATGCCAACAGGGAAGTTAAAATAAAAAACATAAAAAACAATGGCTCCAAAAACCAGTGAACATGCAGAACAGGAAAGGCTGGAAATTTAACTTTTGTTTGGACCATTTCATCACTTTACTGACTTATTTCCAAACTAAACAAAGACATTTTGTATGATGTTGGAATTCTCTGTTGTCCTCACTCCAAGGAAGTCATCTCATCCTTTCACAATGAACTCTTTCCTCAGGGCTACACCATGCTTTTCATCTGTGCTCAAGACAATGGGACGTTCTTCTTCCGGACAATGCAGAGAAATAACACTAACAATGAGCTCACTGCATCTGAGACGGTGAGGCCCTAAATTTACTGTCATATAAAGGCATACGTTTTTTTTTTTTTCATTCATAAGGAAATTTACTTAAGTTGTATGAAACAAGGGATGAACACAAAATGTAACGCATGAACTTAAGAGAACTCAAAATGTTTAAGTCACATTAAGTTGAATAAATGCACTTCATAAACCTAAGAAAGATTTTGAAAAAGAAACAAACAAAATTTAGCCTATAATATACCATCGTTACAAATTTTTGTTATTTAATCAAGGCTAAACATTTCCCCCTATATATAATTTTTACAAATTATTTTCTTTATGTAATCTCTCTAAAAAGATATTGTATTTTTTACTCATATTTTGCTCTATTTTTTGCCTATTTCAACTGTGTCTTACTTTCTGTGGCATGACATAATTAGAGGACGACAGAAATTCGAGGCCTGGTGAAAGGCAAACAGATCCAGTGTGAGTTCGACGTCCCAAATGTGAACGCCACCAACACAATGAGGTCCAGCATGGATACTACCTTCACCATCCTCCTCGGGACTGGAAGTACTAACGGCAGTAAGTGGACACCTATTGCATAATGTCAGATTATTATTTGTACATAATATCATTTTCATTCACAACTTCATCTCTCTGTATATACAGACTTTGCTGTTGATCGTGTATTTCCCCATGAGCATATTGAATGTTAATACATGCAGTATAAGCTTAATGCACAAACAAAAACGATGGTACCTGTATGTCTTCACTGAGAACAAGCTGGTTATAAAAGAAAAAAAACCCAGTATATTTTCTATGTCAATACACACATATTTGACTCAAGATCACTGATATAAATTTGTCATTTATTTTTTTCCTGTAGTCATAAACTACAATCAACCTAGATTTAAATAAACTGTAGTGATGCTTTTGGAGACTTGGATCACAGGTTTCAGGTTTCGTCACAGATTCCCCTTTGGAGACAGACTAACTGCGTCTTCTTTCAAACTGAAACTATATTATATTTTAACTGTACATTCAGTGAATTTACTTGCATTTTACTGTGACTCTTAGCTACTCACCCATAGAGCTGTCAATAAGTTAACATCTAACCTGTCACTTCTCTGTCTGCCCATGTAATTGTTCAGCCATGATTGGTTCCCTCAACGTCACACTGAACAGCGGTCCCCTGAATGTTGCCGACCCGAGCAGCAACGTCGTCAACACCACGGCCACACCCACCAATGTAACGATGGCCGGCAACAGCACGACAACGGGATCCAGTGGAGCTGTCCAACCTCATGGTAAAAAAAAAAAAACAGAATACCTATTTATATTTGTACTTCCTCCAGCAATTCATAGCAATATTTGGAAAAGGTGGGGCAAAAGAAAAAATAGTTTTAATAACCCAAAGACTTAAATGGGAACAGTTTATGTTAGGGCCCGACAGATATGGGAATTTTGGGGCTGATGCCGAGATACTAGGGAGCAGGAAATTTCCGATATCTGATACATCAGTCGATATAATACGGGCTGAATGAGATGTTCAAATTCTCGTGATAAAGATATGTAATGGAGGCGGGATGTCTCACATTTTTAACAAATTTTATTCCAAACATCAGTGCACTGAACAGGAAATACTTAGTAATTATTAAATAACTGTCTGCCCTCTAATGGATGATTTCTGTAATTAAACTATTTTAAATCACTTGTTGAGGCATTTTTCTGTCCTTAAAAAACAGTTTTAATACTGCCACATATTGCAGAACATATATACCGATACTGATATATCTGCATTAGGCCAGTATTGGCAAACAGCTTTTACGGTCAGGCCCTAGTTTTTATTCAACTGAAGACGTTGCAATGAAACATGTAAACAACATTCTTATGATTAGTCAGAGTGCCAGGGACATTGTTTATGGAAAGAGATGTAGCCGTTAAGCTCCAGTATTGAAGGGTGGAGGCATAAATCTTAGACATGAGTATCTCAAAACCTGAAAAATAAAAGCGAGATACCATCAGGGAAAAATGATTGGCGTGAGCTGCCTTGTCAGTTAAGAGTGAACACTGGAGCTGAAAGAACATTTCTCTAACATCTTTTCTCTCTTTCCCTGCCAGCTGTGCTGCTCCTGCTGAGCGTCCTCACACTGTCCGTCATGCTGAGAGCCTGAAAATCCACGACAAAGTTGTGGCCTCTTGGATACAATGAAGGCGGCTTTTGTGCCGACGAGTATCATAAACCTATGAATAAACTGTTTTTACTGAACTGAGACATATTTAAAGTATCTTTTGCACTGTGTTTGTACCTGAGATGTTCTTTTAGCTGAAATTCTCGCTGAAAGTGAATAAGTGTTTGCAAACTTGTGACTTGTGGTTTTAGCCACCAAAAAGTCTTGAATTTCTCTGCGTAGGTTGATAGTTGCCATTTTGATTTTGCACTTTTGTAAACTTTACCCGGTCCTGCCCATCCAGCGCCTGTACTATGAAGCAGGATTTACGCTTAGCAAGGTAACTTAAGGTTTAACTTTGAGTTTTCAGTCATATGAAGGGCTGTATCACCACAGCAACTTATGCTTAACACCTAACCTGCTCCTGAGCAGCTTATGTTCAAGATGAGAGATCAGCGGGTATAAATGCACTGCCCACTGACCAATCAGATCAGTCAGTCCTCTTGGAAAATGACATCACCATTCATAAAAGATACCGTGGAGCTCAGAGCGCAGATGATGAGTGTCTCTGAGGAGGGAAAGAGCTCTCACAGACCGACAAATCTCTTAAATTTATCTAATGAGTTTTCTAAGAATGATTTATGTGTCAGCATCTTAAACTGTCTGCTGCCGAGAATGACTGTAGCACTTGCTTCTTAATACAGGCCCCAGAAGGCATTTGCTGTTTCTACAACATTTAGACTTCTCAGGAACAACTTTTAGCTCTAAAACACAACTAAAAAACCAAACAAACATCCTTTAAAGTAGCCAACTAACTAACCCAACCCAGTATGATTATGTTTTTATATTAACATGTGAACGTACTGTGATTGTAAAATACTTGTGGAAGGAAAAGCTGAAAAGTTTGATTGAATCCTATGAAGTTGAAAGTATGATTTTCATTATTTGTGTCTTGTTATGGATGTTTACAAAGGGACAGTTTGGGTTGTAATCTTACCGTTCACCTTTGTTTTCTCTCTAAATAAAGTTGAAAAGCCTGAGGGCCTGATAACAACCTGTCTGACCACTCAAGCTTACTGCCGTCATGGAACTCTGTGTTAGTGTTGTGTTAGAAGATCTCAGTTACTTTTGCTTAGAACCAGTGAACAAAGCTACAGTATCAAATTTGAAATGGTTATAAATTGTTTTCTCAAGCAAAAGAAAGTTCTTTTTATTTTTTATTAAAACCAAACTAGTTCTCATATAAAGATAAAATAATGGGAGCATAAGTGTAATTGGTTTCATTTCACAATAAAATCAACATGTATTTTGAGGGAAAAAAACCAGAACAGCAAGCATTTTCCATTTTATTATTTTATTGCAATTTATTCCTTTACAGTTAAACTGAAACCGAATAGTATAAAAAACTGACATCAACATACAGACACACAAAGTCAAAGAAATTCACTGATGAGGAAAACAAACGCACTGAAATTAAAAACGGTCTTTTATTATCTGAATGTTCGTCCTCATCCTCGCATTAAGACATGTCCGTCGAGCCGTCGTCTCTGAGAACATCAACAGTCCATGATTCTGCCTTCTCCTGAAGACCAGTAACGACGCAGTAAAGAAAAACCAAAACCTACGATTAGTTATTCCGGTTACAGTGATACTGGAAAACTGGCCAAAATAAACAAAAACTGCTTCAGGGACAATGGAACGACAGTGTGTGTGCATCATGCACGTAAGAGTGTGTGTGTGTGTGTGTGTGTGTGTGTGTGCTTTTTGTATCTATGAGTGTTTAATCAGGAGTCCGATTTCCTACTGGAAGCTGTGTGTATCGCCGCATGCGTCGATGTAGTCCGTGTCTACGAGTCTTCTTCACCGTTGACACTGTCTCCATCATCGTCACCTTCTACATGCTCTCCTTCTTCCTCCTCCTCCTCCTCTTCTTCCTCCTCTCTCTCTTGACTCTTCACCTGCAGTTTGAAGAGGCAAGTGGTTATGAGCGATGCTTAATATCTGTTGTACAATTTTATTCATTTATTTATTTTTTTGCTTTTATTGGGCGGTGAAGAAAGACAGGAAGTGAAGAGGTGGAGAGTTTGATGTGTAATAAACACCCAAAACTGGAACATGTGATGTTTGAAACTGTTTTGTCTGACATACGATTGAAAACAAAACAAAGTACAAAATAGGTGAATTTTAGTCTCACCTCTTCCTCCTCCAGCAGGTCTCCCTCCTCCTCTTCCTCATCGTCGTCCTCATCAGAGTCGTTTATCTCTTGGCTATCACGGTCTCTCTTCAGGCCCTCGTATTTCTTGTTGCTTGTGTGCGGAGGTGAAGTCACCTCTCCTGGCTCCGTTTTTATACTCTTTACTTCTGCCAAACACGAAGGCGCGTTTAGAAAAAACATCTGCTCATTAAGTGAGGTTCTAAGAACCCTCACAGTGTGGTTGTTTTGTTTTTAACTGACCACAACAACATTTGTCAAACTTCAGTGAGAGGCTAAATGTTTATTTTTTGTCAGTTTAAGTCACATTTGTCTCTGACAGATAACTAAAACCAGCAGAAGTCAGACATTCTTCCCTATTTCATTAAAACAGGTGTTCCCTCCTACCTGACTTCTTGCTGTGGTCCTTCTCCATGCGCTCCAGGCTCTCCAGCAGGTCGTCCACTTTGCTTTTGATTTGGGTCAGCTCCCGCTTGATAGTCTGCAACTCGTCCATTTTCACTGCGGACAAAAAGAAGGGTGTGACCATGTTAAACACATCTAGATGAGCAGGTTGACTCAAGTATAATGGAGTGAAAGTGCTTGTAAATAGTGTAATTAAGTCTACCCCGTACATTGTCACACAACTGTTGGCTACAACTGTTTGTGGGAACGTAGGGCTGCAACTACTACCAATAATCAATCCAATATTGCAATAAATGTTTATTTTTTTATTAATTTATCAGATCATAATATTTCTCTCCAGCTGCGACAGGCAGCTTTATAGGTTGCTCTGCTTGTTGGTCCACAAAAATTCCACACACTTTGTCAGCCACAGTTTTCACCCTAGGACACTGAAATTTGGCATGGAGGTAAAGTATGTGTGTTTGTGTTCATGCCAGTTGGCTAAAAGGGGGTGGGGCCTATAACAAAAAAGGCACATAACTTCTAAACGGATTCATGTAACATGGTCGAACAAACACACAAATTTATTGGTCATGGCTTTCCCTGCCCCTTTACTTGAGGTCCGCCCCCTTCCATGACTCATCAGCTGTTAGTCGTAGACTGTAGACTATTGTGTGAATGTGAATTTTTTTTAGCTGCTGGTCGCAGCTACTGCACACACACACTTGTTTTTCAATTCTTCAGCCTTTTCCTTCTTGACTAAGTCAAACTACAACCTTTTCAATTGCTGGAAATATGCATACAGTTGTAAAAAATTTTAATTTTTGACTTGTTTTGACCAAGCCAATACTCAAAACAGCCTAGATGGCACCAATATTCATTTTTCCACACACATAAAAGCACTTAGTGATCCTTTTCCTAAATTTTCCAAAAGTGGCTGCTCACGCTTCAGAAACTCTTGTAGGCAGCTGAGACTTACTCGTTCTGGATGAGGAAGTCCTCTGACTGCTCTTGGAGGAGGAGGAGAAGCTGCTCTTGGTTCGCCGGCTGCTTCCTCCGCTCAGGCTGACCCGTGGGCGCTTGGACGGGATCACAGCCCGTGACAAGGGGGGAGGAGGAGCAGGAACACGGGACGGGTACGAGTACATTCTGGCATTAAACAAAAAACAATAACCAACAGACTAGTCTTAACTCTAAACTGCATAGGAAAATGGGTCCAGTACCAACACAACATTTTAATGCTCATTTTACAGCCTCATGTGACTGCTGACAAACAAACAAACAAACAGGAGGAATTTCAGAAAATGGAGAAGACACTGACGATAAGTGACAGACTTGGTGGTATCTTTGTGGTCAAACCTAGAGACAAATGGAAACGGTTTCCTCACCTCTCATAATAATCTCTCTGAAAGTCATAGTCCAGGTCAAATGATGAACTGCTGTTCAAAAGGAAGAATGAGAAGAGTTCATGTGAGGAAACATGGAGGTGATAACATCAGTTCTTTCCAAAAGTATAAGTACCACATCGTGACTGACCTGTACATGTCTCCAGCTGAGCGTTTGGTGGTTTTTGACCTGTGTGGTTTGGGTTCTCCAGCCAGGTTGATGTCTGTAAAAAAAACAGATCACATGACTTCAGATTCAGTTTCTTCAACCTTCAGATCTGGCAATCATTTGCCTTTACATTACGATCACAAATGAAAAGGATGATACAACGTATGTGCAAAGTTCGACACTAAGGCTGTTTTTACCTTAAGGGAGAAAGTGTTCACCTCAAAAATGAGTCTAACATGCTTCTGTTTCACACAGTGTTACACCCCACCCTAAGGCAGCCCAAGGGGGAACCACACTGAAATCTTTGACCCATTTTAACCACAGAGAACACCTTTTAAATACGACCAAATCTTGAATCA